>JAKTRO010000016.1:0-136582 GCA_030579755.1 Entelexis gropengiesseri | reverse complement strand
CGCGACACTGGCGGCACATCGTCCGGACCCTGTCGGTTGCGCCGCTTGATCACGTCCGTCTTCAGCTTCATCGGCCGGTTCACCCCATGCAGCTTGAAGAACAGCCCGCACGCGTTGCACAGCGCATTGCCCATGTCGTCGCGCCGCCACAGCGGCGTCGTGAACGTTGTGCAGTTGCTGCACTGCAATGACTCCGCCGCAGGCACCTTTGGCTTCTCGTCCTTCGCGTCTTTGGACTGGGCGTCGGTGGTCTTGGCTGTGGCCGGCGGCGATTCGAGCGGCGACGGCGCGGTTGACGGCGGCGACGGCGAGTCGGCGAGGCGTGGGCCGCTAGGACCAGCAGCAGGCTGCCCGGGCGAGCGGCGCGTCTTCTTTTTGCGCGCTGCCACGGGCTTCGACACGCTGCCGAGCGCCGCTGTTGACGCGCGCCGCGAGCTCAGCGCCGAGCCCGTGCGCGAGCTCGCCGCCGACGTCTCCTCGCCCTCAAGCTCCATGCCGACGTCGGGCTCCGTGCTAGCCACCTCGAATTTGACGCTGGACATGTCTCCAGAGTCGTGGTGTATGCTCGGTAGCAGCTCCTGCGTGTCGAAAAAGTTGTACATCTGGAGGGGCTGGAGCGAGAAGTCGCCGGAGTGGAGCGCAGCCTCTATCAAGGCGTCGTTAGGTGCGTCACTCGATGCCAGTCCTGCCAGTGGCTGCGAGCCGTGGGTCAGCCACTCTGAGTCTTCGAGGCCGTTGAACGCGAGCGGCACGTTGTCGAGCTGGAACCCGTCAAACGGGAACTGGGTATCAAAGCCGAGAAAGCCAAGCGGCTCAGAGCCGACTTGATGAAGGCTATCTAGGCCAGAGAGGCCGTTGGAGATGTGCTCTGCTGCGGTCATGCGGGGACGACTCACATCGCCTCGCGGCGGCGCGCGGGGCGCAGGGTGGCCTGCAGGTTGACTGGATCCACCTGTTTGGTCTTGCTGCAGTTGATTTGAGCTACGCATACGGCCTGATCCGTTTACATGATTTGAGCCGTGCACTTGATCCGGCCCGTTAGTTTGACCTGACCCGTTTAAACCGCCTGGCCCACGTACTTGGCCCGATGCGTAAATGTGATCTGATCCACGGACTTGGCCCTGTAGGTGACTAGATGGTTGGACTTCGCGGAATTCGGCTAGGCCCGCCTGGAATCGATCCGCTCCAGCTTCTATTCGTCCACCTAATTGGTTCGAGCCATGGACCTGACTCGATTCACCTATCTGGCTCAGATCATTAATCTGGTTTGACCTTCTTAATATAGCTGGTCCACCAGCCCGGGTCGATCCACTTACCCGATTCGACTGACTCATTCCGTGGACTTGGCTACCGTATGGGTTCATTTGGCCTAATAAGGTCGGGTCCGGTGGATACGACATCTGTAATCGGTCATGGTGAGCCCAATCCAGCGCTCCTGCCTCCCCTCTGCTATCGAAATCAGGCACAATCGACGCAATTAGCCGTCCGCGCCGCAGCATCGTCTCGTGGTGCTGCTGCCACGCAAACAGCGCCTGGCTGTGCCGCAGCCGCCAGGTGAAGTTGTTCAAGCGCTCCGTCTGTAAGTCCCGCTCGGGCCGCGTCACGCTCTCGGTGTAAAGATCCCATATCGTTGGCGACGAGCCCGAGACGCTGAGCAGGCGCTGCGCTGCGGGCGCGGGCGGTGCCGCACCACGACCAGCAGGCACAATGTGTGGATCAGGTCGGTACCCGTCCATTGGGTTGAAAGGCCGGAGTCGCACACGGGAGACACCGTCGAAACCGGTGTCCAGGTGCTGCACAAATTGGTGTCTCGGTCTATAGCGCTGCGTCTCCAAACAAATGCCGGCAGGTGACCTGTTTGATCACGCATGTGACAGTATCCCGGGCTACACGGCGCGGAGAAGCTCTGTTTCGAGGCGCTCAACTGACAGAGGAAGAAGGATTGGTATTAGAGTCATGTAAATATCTTGCTAGATAGAGGGCGAGAATGCTGCCGAATTTTCAGGAACTGAGAGACAGCTCAATGGATTTGCGATCACATCTGAGCCTGCCAAAGAAGGACTCCTCCACGCAAACGCCTCTCAATTGCTCAAGGTCCGTGAGCTTCCACGAACATTGGCTGAGACTCGGGCACTGGCTAGGTCTGGGCAATAGCAGAGGGTCCATCTTTAATAACTCTTTTTTTAGAAATCTAGATCTCTCCCGCACGCAAGCTCTAACGCAGATATGAGTAAGCGCGCCAGGCCCAGACAGAAACACACCCCTTACCTGCAACGCACTGTCTATCGGGCCCCTGGCGCTGGTGTTGGGAGACTGCAGCAGCAGCCCTGGGTAAAGTGCCGCAGGCTCACACTATCTTAGCCATGTGAACGACATCGGTGATTTACACATTGCTCACCGGCTCAGCTCGTTCAAGCCACACAGCCACAGCGGTTTTATTATAATTATTTTTGGGTCGTTATCGAGGCAGAAGCTGTCTGTACTTTCATTTACTTAGCATATCCATGAAAATCCATGCCTAAACGCGCCTGCAATGGCAATCGTTGGCAGCCCAAAGGCCGAGCAAGCAAGCGCCATCTTCAGGACCTAAGCCGAACGCAATCAGCTAAAATAGCGGGGCTCGTCGAAAACATGGTACCGGTGGCCCCGGATACCTTCACCGCGGAACTGAGAAGGGAACCACAGCCGCTGGTCGATCTCCTGCTCAGTGACTCGCGTGTTCGAGTAATCAGCGTCACGACCGATCTGGAAGCGGCCGACTTGGAGCTCAGTGTCGGTAATGGTCGACCGCGAAATGCGGGCATAGCCCGAACGGTGCATGTTCTTGTACAAAATGTATTCGCACCAGCGGTCCCAGTCGGTGGGATCGATGTCGTGCATACCAGTGTGCTCGGACACCCACGTGTTGTAGTTCCCTTCAAGAGGCTTCGTGACGAGGTAGGACAGCAGCACAGTTGGCCGTGATCCCGTGGACGCAAGGACCTCAGACACATATGCGGTCTGCTGTCGGCGGTCCTCCGGATCTTCTTCTTGACCAGAGTGGAAAACAACGACGTCAACTAACTCTCCATAGACATTCAACGTAGCATGGATGGCTGGCGCTAGCTCGCCGACGGGGCTAGGCGTGAGATGGTGGGTGCTATTGACGATGGGGAAGCGAGACAGCAGGGCTGCACCCCAGGTGTGCTGGTTGCTCGGCGGACCGTAATCGACGTAAAACCCAAGATCTTCAGCAATGCGCTGCGTGATATCGCGGTGCCCACCGATGATACGCTGGGTATCGCTCTCGAGTAAGCCAACCACATCGAGCTCAGCATCGCGAATAAGATCGCGCATGCGCGTCTCAGACGCCCAAAGACCGTTGTCCAGGCCAAAGTGGATAGTCCAGATACCTGCAGAGAGAGTCGGGGTCTCTGGGTGGACCGGCGTTGGCTCGACGTGCTGCAGTCGCATGAATGTGAACAACGCCGCAAAGGAGAGGAGGACCACCAACGCCGAGCCAGCCAGCTTCGCAACTTTTCGAGAGGCAGCTGCAAGCGAGGGCGATACTGTCGGCTTAGCCGTGGCCGGGGAGCGCGCTAGGCTAAATGCGCCAAAGCTCACCAATACCTGCTCAATAACCAATACGAGCCATGTCCTCTCCCGAAGAAGCCATCCACCCGGGACAAACGCGTAGGCGACCGTCCACGTTTCGGCAAAAATCAGCACCGTGAACGTTAGCATCGCGAGGCCGAAGGCGGTGCCCGGGTTGTGCTTCGCCGCGTTCTCAAGAAGTTGAGGAAGTAGGGCGCACGCGTAGAATGCGACGAACAGGCCTCCCGCAAAGCCGAGCCAATGCTTTTGAACGGAAACCACGAGCATACTGAGATTGAACAGAAGCAAGGAGCGCGAAGACAGTACCACGCGCGGAGAGGTGAGGCCATTATAAAGGCCAAAAGCCATCGCGAACAGAACGAGGATGCCGTGGGGCATGGGAGCCGGTCCACGGAGCGGGAAGCCATCCCAGACCCAGAGCGGCAAGTTGGAGACGTCAGTGAGGAACGTGAATGTAATGAAGAGCAGGCTACCCAGGGAGCCCGCGGTGGCCACCGACGAAGTCTTGGGCACGGGCGCGGGCGCGGAGCGGTCAGGGACCATCGTTCCCGCACACAGGGCGGCGGCAATGCCCAGCGCAACGCCCCAGTGGTTCAGGCCGCCAATTGACGGGTTGAGGATGGGCCAAAACGGGTTGTTCGTGAAATACGGAATGCGCAAAACAACCGTGACCACCAACCCAATCACGAACGCGGAGGCCTGGTTGGCGAGCACGCCGGGACGCGAGCTCGAGGCCGCGGCATGGAAGGTGCTGGCGAACGCAAGCGAGCCAAACGCGGCGCCAATGCCTACAAACGTCATACGCGCCGCAGGCTCGGCAGTCCAGTATGAGGCAATGCCGACTGTCTGGCCTAAAAACGCGATCTGGGGGAACCGTGCGAGCAGCGAGCGTACGGGGGGCAGCGCGAGCGCAAGCGGGGAAATGAACGCAGCAGCCCAGGCCTCGTAGCCGGATATGCCCATATACCAGAGCGGGAAATACCAGATCATGGCCCCCACTGAGGTAGCCACAGACCACCACAGCGTCCAGTTGATGGTGCTCACAATAAAACCGATGAGTGGGGGCCCCCTACGCAAGCGTTCCGGGTCGCGCAGCACCGCAATGTCAGTTGGCGCGTGGGCGGGGTCAATCGTATCTACGACGGCAACCTCGAGGGCCGGAAAGTCGTAGGCGGCGCCGGCATCAAACGCAACGTCGAGAAGCACTAGCGCCCACTCGTGGAATGCGTAAATTGTGTAGGCACCGGGCACAAGGTGTACTTTGTGCTGAATGAAGAAGTAGACGAGAGGCACAATGAGCCCGAAAAAGAGCGAGGCAACAATGACACGGTACCGCTTGGCCTTTGCGCTAGCCGGCGAACTGGTTGGGGTGAGCACAATGCGTAGGACCATCCAGGGCAGCGTGAGCACAATGTAGCCTATCATGAATACGTCGTGCGAGTCATGGTCGTCGGTTGAGGTGACATACGTCCAGCCACCGCAGGTAAAAGTGCGGAGGATTCCGATAACGAAAAGGGCCTTGGGCGCGACTGCACCCGGCTTGGCAGTGAGCAAATACGTGAGAAAGACGAGCAGGAATCGGGGGCCAGAAGTAAGGGCGATGAGTAGCTGGTACAGGCTGCGCTCGGGGTAGCGGTCGCCAATAGTCGCGCTGACGCTCGGGAACCATTCCTGCGGGTAGCCGAAGTGCTCGTTGCGGACGATTTTGTCGAAATGGAGAAGGCAGCCGACCACCAAGGCGGCAAGGAAGGCGCCGCCCGCACAGGCGGTATGGGCGTAGGATATCCAGAGACCGTTAATACGAAACACTGTGGCGCCTTTGCGGTCGTCGCGCGCCGGGCTACTGGGCTCTTTTTCCGACCGCGGTTTCATTAGCGTGGGCGCGTTTGTGACACGCTCTGCGTGGTAAGGGTCCCTCTCCACGCGGTACCCGAGGTGCCAAGCGGGGACTTCGGGTTGAACAGGAGGGCTGGCGGCGGTGAATAAATCAAAATGTAGGTGGGCAGGCTGTTATCGCCCTAATTATCTACTATCTCAAGTATTTGGCGCCTGCTGATATGCATACAGTCATGAAAATAGATATTTGGATGTGCTATCGTATAAGTCGTTTTGGGTCGGGGCGCAGCTGCGTCTAGATCGGCTTCGTTACGATGCAGCGGTCTCAGTATCATCAAAGAACCCCATTAGTGGCTTTGGTAGTCACGGCTCTTCATTCGCAGTTTCCGGGCCAACCGGTATCGCGCCGTACTGGGCGCTGGCACTGCGTCCTTTGAAGCGCGAAGCAGCTATGTATCCCACAGTTGTCGCAAGCAGCGCGCCCAGCATCCCCAGTCCAAGCCACTCGACGTTCAGATACAACAGTACACAGTCAAGCATCTCGGCAAAGTACCCGATTGCTTGCATAGCCGCGGGCATCCAGTACAGTCCCACGACTTCGAGTCCGCCGCGGCGTAGCTGCACGGCAGACTGCGCCGAGACTGCCAGAATCGAGCCAATGCTAGCCACGGCAATCATCACGTAGCCGACAATCGCGAGTATGTAGCGATAGAATGGGTTTGCACGCGCTACAGAGACATGGACAGCACCGAGCACATAATAAAATGACGCCACGATAAAGACAGCCGGAAGAAGCGCCTTTGCAGTCGCCACAGCACGCGCGCGGCCGCGCCGGCCGTAGCCATAATTGTCAAGCGCCCAACATAGCTCGCATAGCACGCAAGCCGCGAGACCTACGACAGCGAGCGTGCGCGGCGAGGCCGGTGCGTCGCTAATATGACTATGCTTCTTGTGTGGGTGGGTTATTTGGCCCGGAACATGGCCAAAAAACGCCGCCAAGCCTAGGTAGCCCAACGCCCAGAGATGCCAGGTGGCGGCGCGGAGCGGGGACCGCACATTGTTAGTGAGGAGGGACTGGCTTTGATAAAGGAGAGGCGCACATACGGCGATTCCGCCGAAGGCGGCAATGACCTCGCCGGCCACCGTCGCGACCATGCTCCCCTCTAAATTTCAGGTTCAATTTCCAGATCGGGAGGGCAGGGGTACGACCTCTCGACGCCAGCAGAGATAATCAGTGCATAAATATACTAAGTACCCCGCGGCAAAGCACGGCAACCTGGGCGAGGTAGTACGTAGCCTGATAATCAGAAACAAGCGTTAAACAGTTTCACCGCGGTGCTCTCAATTGGCCACCCGCTTGCTTCACCTCACTATCCAGCTGCAGCCTTTTCCCCCCGCCATGTCTCTCACATCCCGTCCCACATTGCTGGTGTGACCGCCGCGGATCTGAGTCTCTAAACAGAATTGCCACAATGAATTGCCAATGCTGAGGTATCTGTGTTTCGTTATTCATAGTTTATCTTTCGGTCGATTTGGCGGCTAGTGCTCGTACTCAAGGCGACCCTGGATGTGTTCCCAGTACTCCTCGACATACGTGCGCTGCTCACTATCTTTTGCCGGTCGCACTGCAAGGTACACTCGGTTCGTTACGGGCACGTCCCATTCGCCCTCGTTGCCAGAAACAATGATTCCGCCGGCCTCCTCGAGAATGGCCCAGCCAGCGCACACGTCCCACGCGTAGCAGCCGCCCTCCCAGTAACTGTCAAGGAGCCCCGCGGCCACCGCGCCCAGATTGAGGGCCGCCGAGCCCATGCTGCGGAAGCCGTGCACAAAGCCGCCGTCCTTTGCCGCAAGGCGGTCGAATGTGGCCACCTTGTTGCGATAGTTTGCGTTGTCGCGGTCGGAGCCCCATTCGATGGCACACAGCGAGCTCTGCAATGTGAGAGCACGCGACGCCGGCAGCAGGGGCAGCCGCTCGCCGTTGAGGTAGCTACCCTCACCGCGGATACCCGTGTACAGCTGGTCGAGAAACGGGTTGAAAATAACGCCGATAACGGGAACTTTGTTCACGGCAAGTCCGAGGGAGATGCAGCTGCCAGGAAAGCTGTGGATGAAGTTCGTGGTGCCGTCGATGGGATCGACAATGAACGTCGGCTCGTTGCCCAGCCGCGATTGGCCAGGCACAAATGTCTCCTCGCCCATGAAAGAGAAGTCTGGGTACTTCTCGCGCAGTGCGGCACTGACATGTGCCTCGACGGCCTTGTCGACCTCGGTGACGAGATCAACAGAGTTCTTTTTATCCTCAAAAGAGACCGTGCCGGAGCGTGCGCGAATGACGGCCCCAGCCTCCTTGGCAATTTCGACGAGATCGTCGCGGATTTGGCACATATCAAACGACATTTTCGCGGCTCCCCCTGGCTATTGGACGATAAGTGGGCGGTTCGTGGTGGTGGGGTGCAAGGTGGGGAGGCCGGCCGTTTGGATCGAGATTTGAATCACGTGGTATAGAGCTTCCGCTCCTCTAATCCCCCACTGTATCGTCCATAGTTGGGCTCTTTGCTCCGCTGATTTCGAGTCTAAACCTGCTTGTACAGAGCCAACTTCCGGATATCGATATAAAGCAAGTTTGATTAGCACATAAGCATTCATATTATCACACACCGGTATAGAGCATCTATAAAGTCTCACACCTATGCGACAAGAGTATACATCCTCCACGACGACTAGAAACCAGTACACCCACATGCTGACGATGTATGTACCGCAATAATAGTTCTAACTTGGAGCCATAATGATCATCTGTTTAATAGGGAGATTTTGCCTGATTTGCGGGGGCAGGCACATTGACGCCATTTCTTTGTTTCAGTTGAATGTGGCGTAGAGCAGTCAAGGCTGCACTGTAAACTGATATTTCACGAAACCTTGCTGGCCCCAAATAGGTCATACAAGCCTGAATCCTGGTTCATAAGCAGATATTGGGCCCTATTTCACTAGGTGTATTCAAAGATCAGCAATAATCGGCCTCCTTTCGAAAACCGTCGACAGAAGCGTGGACGTCTGATGACGAAGTAAAATTATGAAGGAATTAGAGAGCGAATGAGTCTATGATTTATAAATAATGGCACAGCGAATGATGCGTTAGCACTACTCGAGCCAGCGCACAAGCGTCCATGCCGCACCGGCCGCAAACCCGCCAGTCAGAAGCATGCTCACGCCGCTCACGAAGCACGAGTGCTTTGAGACGTCCGTGCCCAGCGACAGCACCGTCTTGAAGTATCCGAAAATAAACAGGGTAATGATCATTATCAGCACCGAAAAGATCAGCCCGGTCTCAACCACGTCGGCGAAGAAGTATGGCAGCAGCGGAATGAATCCGCCAAAGAAGTATGCGCCGCCTATTGTCAGCGCCGACGTCAACTCGCGGCCCTCGCTCGGCTCGTCGATTCCCCGCACAATCTTCACCATAAAGTTCGCGTAGATGTCGCAGTCTTTCTCGATGTCTCGCTTGATCAGCGAAATAGTGTCGCCGCTCAGCTTGAACTCCCCAAGCGCATCGGCAATGCAGGCCTCAATATCCCCGGCAACCTCGTACCCGGCCTTCTCTTTCTCCAGCTGGTTCTCGAAGTACTCCGACTCCGACTTGGCGGCAAGAAATCCGCCGAGCCCCATCGAGATCGCGCCGGAGACCAGCTCCGCCATGCCGCCTGTAATTACGAGCTTAGAGTCGCCCAGCGACGACAGCCCGGCCGTCAACGCAAACGGCACTGTCAGTCCGTCGGAAAGACCGATGATGATATCCGACACGATTCGAGGATTCGAGATTCCCTCGTAGCTCAGCGAGCTCTTGCCGCTGTCGTCCTCGATGCTTGCGTACCCGGCGCCCTCAGCCGTTGGCAGCAACGGTTTACTTGGGCTACCAAACACGAGGTTCTTCAATGCTACTAACATTTCTTATCGTTTGAAACTGGTGCAGTGGGAAATGAAGAGTTGCTCACTTGCTGTGTAGATTGCTTAAGAGTTCAAAGGGACTCCACGGTGCTCAGAACGGGTGCTGGTGATATGCTTGCTTTCACTGCAAAATGATGAAATCCCAAAGTTTGATAGCGGTAATATCCGTGCTAGATGCGGAAACTTAAGTGCGTCGCTGCGCAAGGCGGGCCTAGCCCTTAGCAATTAGCTCATCTCCTATTGGCCGGCGCCTATGCAGTCAGCGCCGTTATGTCGTAGAGCTGGCCAATCATATGTATGCTAATTGCGGCAGAGACGTCGAGGTCACGCGGACGCCGAAACGGAGCGGGCGGGCCCGCTGCAATTAAACCTTAAGCGGTCACGATTGCGGGCCACAACCTTGAGAAATGAGCTAGCGTGTGTCAATTGAACCGCTGCTTAGCGGGCCGTGAGCACACCCCTTGATTAACGTCGAGCTTCATCTCTCGGAATAGCTTCGCGCTCTGATCGCACACGTGCCGTGGATGCAAAGCACTCCGAGCGGGGTAACTGCGCCGCGGACACGATATTACGGTGCGTGGTCGCGCGATTGGATGAAGCGGCATGTCATCGCGTCCGAGCGCCACCACCAACACGCCGTTCCCGTTAATGTGCAGCCCCTGCCCCGATAGGCGCCACATATGCATACTCACGTGCCCATTTGGATGCTGAAACGAACACTAGACATGTGCCACGCGTCGCCAGATGCCTCACCTACCGCTTCATTCACCACAAGGGGTCCCATAAAGTTTACCCAGTAGGGAAATATTGCCGGGGGCGCTGCCATACTGGATCCACCGAGAGAGAGAAGTTTCGATCGAAACTACGTGGGCAGCTGTGTATGTAAACCCTTCAAGCTCATAGCGCAGCGGATGGAAGTACAGTTAATCTGAGTAATGAAATAAGGAGTATGTAGGCAAAAGTAGGCGAGACGAAGTATCTCCGCACTAAACTACAAAACTCTACACTAACCAGTGGTAGAACTACGGATGCTGCTACCTAGCCAGCACGTTAGCCAGCAATCCAGCTGAGGATTCTATGGAGAAATGCACGACGAGTCCAGGAATTTTTGAACAGGTTCAGAGATGCTTGTTGCGGCGCGGCTCAATGGTGGGCACAACGCGGTAGCGCCAGATCCACTCAAAGTCGCCCTGGCGGCCGGTCTGGAACAGGCGCAGGTACTCGAGGTACAGCAGGTACGAGTACACGCCAAGACCTGTGAACAGGTGCCACCAGCCGTGGCCCTCGAGCAGGAAACCGAGGGGCATACCAAGCGCGCGGCGCCACGAGCGCCACATCGAGCAGAGGTGGATGTCGAGGTTCCAGAGAAACCAACCGAACAGGAACTCGAAGACGCCGATGGCGAGAGTCCAGTTAAGATTCGACAGCGCGACCGGGTCACGGACGTAGGTATGGGCCTGGCGAACGCTCTCGAAAATGATCGCAACGTTGAGAACGCCGTACGCAGCTTGGTGGATAGTCGGGTTCTTGAGACGCAGGTAGATCGCGGTGAGGGTGGCGGCGCCCACGAAAATAGAGGTGCCAATGGTCTTGCTGGCCGACTTCGAGCGGCCGAACGAAAAGACGGACCAGCACGGGATGCAGGTTGCGTAGATCATCGGCAGCTCGTCGAGCAGTTGAAAGTGGTACTTCAGGGTCATGTGGAAGAGCCAGGAGCCGACACCTACAAGCATGAAGCCGAAGCACGAGAACACGAAGCGCTTCTCGAAGTTGTTAGAGATCGCCTTGGAGAGGGCGTAGACCGCGAGGGCAATGAACGCGGCGTTAGTGAGAGTGTTGATAGCTTCAGCGATGTAGAAGGAAACGACGTAGTTCTCCTCGCACCAGTCGATGGTGGAGGTTGGCGCGCCCCAGAAGCCCTCGGCCGGTGGGTCCCTGTACTCGAAGAACATGCGTCGGGCAGCGGGAGATTATGGGCGGAAAGACGGTTGTACCTGGAGCTGTAATTAATTGTAGGCTGCCAAACCCTTGCGCCGGCCGGGTCACGGGCGCAGCTGCCGAATCAGCGGTGCGCGATGGCGCGGATGGGAGAGCCACCGAGAGCCCAGGGGTGCATTGGGGCGGCCCATTATTTCCGCACACGCATCCGAGGGCAGCAGAGTCTACTTATGCGGTTGGCTTAATGATAGTTAATAGTCTGACGCACAGGGTGGCACTAGCAGTGGCAGCGCAGGAGCGGTTGCGGTTGACAAATAAGGAGCAGGACCGTTAGAGGTGGCGGTATGTCGTGCAACCTCATCGGCAAAAAACAGCGCCAATTGGGTAACCAGTAACAGCGCGACGCTGGGAGGCTGGCGCCCACGCCAAACCTGTGCTGAGGGTCGAGAATGCCGTGTGAGTCGCAATGACGGTGTTGTCTATAAATGCTCTATACGGGATTTCGTTCAGGAAAAGGCTTAAACAGCCTCATCCAAGAGTATATTCCCGAGTAGCGGATTAACTCTTCGCAGTATAGATTATGCAGCGCGGTCATCGTGCTGTCATCGTGCTGTCAATCTACTGCAAGTTATGCAAGTTATGTATTGCAGGTTACGTATTGCAGGTTACGTAGTGTAGGCTACGCAGTGTAGGTTACGCAGTGTAGGTTACGCAGTGTAGGTTACGCAGTGTAGGTTACGCAGTGTAGGTTACGCAGTGTAGGTTACGCAGTGGCCGCCAAGCCCACCACGTGTGTAGCCAGCCCCTTTATGTGACAAGCCGCCCCAGCACAACCAGGGCGGCTCTGAGGCTCCCATAAGCTGCCCTGCCAATGCTGGGTCTCTCGCTGGACCCCGACACTCCCGCTGACATGAGCCAGCTGACATGAGCCTTGGGACGATGTTCGAGCGACGCTGGGAGAACGCGTCGTTAGTCACCACATCAATAAACAAACAACACACCATCAAACCATCACACACCCCACCCCTTTGCAAATGCGCGAGATTATCCACATTTCGACCGGCCAGTGTGGGAACCAGATCGGCACCGCGTTCTGGGAGACCATCAGTGCCGAGCACAACATCGACATGCAGGGCCGCCGCGCCGGCCCGCCGCCAGCGGCGGCAGCGGCCGCGAACTCGGACCAAACCGCCGACTCCGGCTACGCGAACGAGAACCTCGACGTCTACTACTCGGAGTCGAACGGGCGGTACGTGCCGCGCGCTATCATGGTAGACCTCGAACCTGGCACGCTCGACCACATCAAGAGCGGGCCTCTGGGCTCGCTGTTCCGCCCCGACAACTACGTCAACGCGCTGTCGAGCGCGGGCAACAACTGGGCCAAGGGGTACTATACTGAGGGCTCCGAGATCATCGACCGGGTGGTCGACGTCATTCGCCGCGAGGCCGAGCGCACCGACAGCCTGCAGGGCTTCCAGCTCACGCACTCGCTCGGCGGCGGTACAGGCTCCGGCACCGGTACGCTGCTGATGAACGAGCTGCGCAACGAGTTTGCCGACCGCATGATCGCGTCGTACTCGGTCTTCCCGTCGAGCGACTCGGACACGGTTGTGGAGCCGTACAACTCGGTGCTGGCGCTGTCACAGCTCGTCGAGAGCTCGAACGAGACATTCTGCCTCGACAACTCCGCGCTCTACAACATCTTCCAGAAGACGCTCAAGGTCTCGCACCCGACCCACACCGACCTCAACACCCTGGTCGCGCAGGTCATGTCGGGCGTCACCACCTCGCTGCGGTACCCGGGCCAGCTCAACTCGGACCTGCGCAAGCTGGCCGTGAACCTCGTGCCGTTCACCCGCCTCCACTTCTTCACCGTTGGCTACGCGCCGCTGCTTGCCGCCAGCTCCCGCACCTTCTCGAGCCTCGCGGTCCCCGAGCTTATGTCCCAGATGATGGACTCGCGCAGCCTCATGGCCGTCGTCGACCCGTACCACGGCCGCTACCTCACCTGCGGCGCGTTCTTCCGCGGGCGGGCCAGCGTCAAGGAGATCGACGACGAGATGATCAAGTACCGCGAGCGCAACCAGCACCTGTTCGTCGACTTCATCCCGGACAACCTCCAGACTTCGCTGTGCTCCGTGCCCCCGAAGCAGGTCGACATGTCCGCCACCTTCGTCGCGAACTCGACCTCGATCTCCGCGCTCTTCAGCCGCGTCCACGACCAGTTCTCCAAGATGTTCAACCGCAAGGCCTTCATGCACTGGTACACCAACGAGGGCATGGACCTCTCCGAGTTCACCGAGGCGGAGGCAAACGTCATGGACCTCATCAACGACTACGAGCAGCACAACGCCTACTCCATGGACGCCGACGCCGGCATTGGCGGCCCGGCAGAGCTCATCGCCGGCGACATCCCGGGCGGTGAGTACACCACCCAGGGCTACGGCGAGTACATGGACGAGGGCGACGAAGACGTCCAGGATGTTCTCTAGCTTTAGGGCGTGCCTGTAAGCTGGGCAAAGCCAGCGCTAATTATTTTTATTATTTTATTAAGTTATACCTCGTCTTCCCCACGCCCGCCCGCCTACGCCCGCTCGCCTTCTGCTTTTTGTCATTAAGACCGCGCGGGCAACGTCTCGGTTCTGTAGCCATTCAACTTTTACAAAACCAGCAGCAGCTTTGTTAAACAGCGTTTTCTTTTGGCTTTCACTGGGCCAAGGCCGTAGCGAGCAAATGAAGAAGTGGAAGAGATATCAGCTTGGCACTTGCATTGTCGCGCGTCACTTTCGCCGCCGCTTAGCGGGTTCTTGCGGAACAACCTTGCACACCTCCACGTCCGCCCCAACGCTGAGCAAGAATTCCATCCATAGCTGCTGGTTATCGCTCACTGTATCGTTCTCTGACTTGACCTCTACAAACTTCGTCGTTTGGGTCTTGGGATTCCACAGCGTCAGGTCCGGAAACCCACTCCCGTGCCGCCGGTAGTCCGTCGCAATCCGCATCAGAATCGGTTTCGCCGACGCACCGAGTCCCGTAATAACTCCCAGAATACTCGCCTCAGAAATGTACCAGCTGATCGAACCGACCTGCGGCCACGGCTCGCCCAAGTCCTTCAGCTGGCTCAAACTGTCGGTGACCGTGGTTGAAAGTACGCTCGGCTCGAACCGCGCCTCCATCTCTGAGAGGTGCCGATTGATCACCGCCTGCAGATTCGCCGGATGGCTTTGGTATTTGCATCGGAAGTCCGCGGAGTCGCTGAATAGCAGGTCCCACACTGCGAGCCAGAAAATCGTTAGCATCATAGAGTTCTCGTAGTGGCCGCCCTCGTACTCAGCATAGTGTCGCAGTGCCGTCTGCTCAACGTCAAATCCGTCGGCATACACTAGCCGCGTCCCCGGCCCGTTCGGAGCGCCTTCAATCTTGACGGGCTCTGCAACAACTACGATAACAGGTATCTCTGCTAGCATATCGCGCTGCCGCGGCTGAACAAATGCCAGAGCCGACTTCAAGCCAGTCTTCCGCACAGTTGCAATCAGCCGCGCCGTCTTGCGGTCGAGATCAAGCCGCTCAATTGGCGAAACCTCGCTTAGCGCGTCGTAGTACGTGTTGAAGGCGCCCACCAGCCAGCTGGTCTCGCCTTTTGTGCCGGTTTCCTCGTGGAAACGCAGCTCTAGCAGCAGCTTCCGGATCAGCGCCAGCGCTCGCTTGCCGCGGTGCGCCGTTTGAGCCAAGTACTTCTGGATCCACTGGTACTCCTCGCCAAACATATGCGCCTTCATCAGCAATTGGCTTACATTAAAAACTCCACGACCCAAAACGTAGGCCGCTTGTTTGAATTCGTTATTGTGTGCAGCCTGCATCTGGGTTTCGATGCTGGAAAGATTGTCGTCGCCAATTAGATGGCGCGCTAGGCTGGCCGCCGTCGATGCCAACGCCTTTTCAAGCGGATCGCATAGCTCCCGCGCGCGTGAGTACGCTTCCAGTGCCTCCACACTCTCGAAGCACGGCGCCTCACGCTGTGGCGTGTATGCATAAGGGTAAAAGGCATGTTTTTTCATATGTGCGAGAAACACGACATCGAGAGCGGCATCCGGTCCAACTGGATACAAGAACATCAGCTCGAGCCGATGTAAAAACTGCCTTTTCTGCGCTGGCAAAAAATAACACGCGATAGGTAGCAATCGCGCGATTTTGGCAGCGATGCGATTGGCGCCAAAAAACGCCTGCTGCGCCGACAGCTCCAGCAGCGTTTCAGCAAGCTGGTTACGTTTCGATTGCGCGGGTGCCTTGATTCCGACTTCGCGCGCCACCTCCTGCAGCTCTTTTTGCGTGGCAACCTCGCTAATCAAGCTGGGGAGCCGCGGCCTGTCCTCGATCCATCCACTAGCGATCAATTCTGGAAGTACCTTGGCCTCCAGTGTCTCGATTGACATGTACTTTTCGAAATCTTCGAGGCGAATCCACTTGGCGGTGCGTAAGTACATGCGAGTGACCAGGTGGCGCGACTCAGGGCCCAGTGCTCTATAGCTCGCCACTAGATCGGCTGGAAAGAGCGACAGGTCAAGCTCAGTCAGGATCTCGTCGAATATGCGCACGTACACATCATTATCTGTTATGGGCCAGTACTTCCGTAGGGACATGCTGCCATGGTCTATATCGACAACAACCAAAAACGCGGCGCAACCTAGCCCTGCTACTTTATGTACGTGATTGGCGTCCGCCGCGCCATGTCGCCTCGCCCGTGTAAACATTTCGCCGACGAGCCACCGCTAGCGGCTCAAGTTTCCGCCGGCGGCAGCTAATAAATATATGAATAAATAAGTCTCGGCCTTTCTGCCTAGACGTCGAAGTCTGTGTCCGTCTCAGAACTCGCTGGCGAGGGCTTAGAACCGACTCTTCGAGCGTGCCAGTAGATGGGGCTCCCGAGCAAAAAGAAGCCAAGGGTAGCCGGGATAACTAGGGGCTGAGCAACAACCGTGCGGGTCAGAAGCGTCAGTGTCAATGCCAAGAAAATGATTGGAGCAATAAGCCAGGTGCGGTACGGTCTCACTAGCTCGGGCTCGGTCCACCGCAGGCGGAGGAGGCCCGTCACAACAATCGCGTAGAACAGGGACCCCATGGCACCGTAGAACTGCACAAGCGTTCGAAACTCGCCGATGCACACGTATATGATAGTCAACACCCCTTGGAAAAGCAGCGCGTAGCTGTGCTTCACGAGGGCGCCAGGCACGTACTTGTCTGTCGCAACAATCTGAACGAGCTTTGTGATGCTGAACATGGCGGCATTGAGTGCACCAGCACAAGAAAGCACAATCCCGCCTGCAATTGCCACGGAAAGTGCCGTGCTGTGCAGGTTATGGGCGACAGTGAGGGCGACCGAGGTCGACGCGTCCAAATCGGCACTGTTCAGTGCGCCGAAGTAGCCCAGATTCACACACAGATAGGCCACAATGACGAGCGGCATGGCCGTCGCTATCACACGAGGCAAATCTCGCACGGGGTTGCGCATCTCACCCGCAACGAAGTTCAAATTATCCCAACCGTCGTAGGCCCAGATACCACCATACAGGCCAATGATGAGCTCGCCGAAATCGTGTGTGCCGCCCCACAAAGTTTCGTGCGACAGATCGTCCCGTTTCGTGGTGAGCACTATGCTCGATATGAGCACCCCCAAGAGCAGCACTAATTTGAGAGCAAGAAAGAAAGTGCTTGCGCTGGCTCCTACGCGCAGCCAGTTGGCAAGCATTGTTAATGCAACAGCGGCAATGGCAACGGCGCGCTTCACAACAACGTCTTTCGAGATGTAGTCGCCGAGCACTGTGGCAATAATTGCCGCACCACCCGGCTTCAGCACAGTCAAAGCGGCCCACGAAAAGAGAAATGCAATATAGTCGCCGTATGCATACTTCAAATACGCCTGCGCTCCGCCGCTTTGCGGAATCGCACTACCGAGCTCTGCATAGCACGACGCACCGGTCCAGGCGAGTAGTCCGCTAGCAGCCCACACAATAAGTGAGGCGCCTATGGACCCTGCGTGCACGTGTATCTGGTTTGGACTCGAGAATATGCCTGATCCAATCTGGAGACCCACCACAAGAGATATCCCCTGGAAGAATGTTATCTTGGGAGCCGGCTCGACCGCATCGATCTTGTCCAGATCAAAGGCCTCTCCTTCCTGGTCCTCAGCGTGGAGGGGTTTTGCCTGTTGCATATGTGATGTCCACCACGCGTACACGTACTTAGCATATCTAATCGGTAATACCAAAAGGCGGCAGTGGGTCCGTGGACTAGGGTCGGCAGCCGAGCCTGCACGGCAGCGGGTATTTAGAAACTGGCTGCTCTTTCACCGTCCTGGAGAGGGCGTGTTGAGACCGGGGCAAGAAGGCCCACTCTCATATCTTTCTGCTATTAGAACTGGCTAGCCCTCGCACAAAGGAATCGAGCTCGGTCACAGACTTAATTGTAACCTTGATTTATGCTAACTTACCCACGTAGGCATATGGGAGGGCCATTACAAACAGGTCGTCCGCTGATTGCAAGATTTGCGCTCTTATTGCTCAGTTTGTTCTTTTTATTCGGCTGTGCTTCCAGCGCCGGCTGCTTCGTGCGGTGGCTGCTCGTGGCTAAGCTAACCTAACCTTCTGCCAACACGCTATAAACAATGGCTCAGGATCTTGCCGCGGAGGTTGAGCAGCTGAAGTCGCAGGTCGCGCGGCTGACGCGCGTGGTCGCGAGCACGGGCCAGCAGGTGATGGCGATGCAGATGCAGCAGCGCAAGCAGGATGTGGTGGATCTCGACGTTCGAACGCGCGAGCTCCAGAATCTCGTGCCTGCGAGTCGTCCCGGCGGCGCAGCAGCCCCTACTGCCCCGGCAGCGGCTGGGCCGGCTTCTAGCGCAGGAAGTGTGCCGGATGACGCGGGCTACGTCTCTGAAAACGACCTTAACGAGATGGTTGTCGAGCTACAGGGCCAGCTCGCGCTGCTTGACGAGCGCAGCATCCGCCGCATTCTCAATTCGAAGAGCTCCCAGCGCCTCGTGGCGCTGCCTAATGCCGACGGTGAAGAGCACCCGCGCTTTCCGAAGTCAATCAGTGCTGTACAGGCGCTCAGCGACGAGGAATTGTTTGAACACTGGAATTTCTACGAGATGCTGCCGGAGGGCGAGTCACTCGAGGACCTGCTGCTCCCGGCAGACAGCGCCGAGGCGAAAGAGGCGAACGCGCGCGTGCTGCAGGATATCTATGTGTCGTTTGTGAAGTATATTGGGCTTGATCCCGCGGAGTTCCCGCGCGCGCCGCGGGTCTAAACTACATTCCAGACATGATGGACTACTATTCACATCTAATTTTTTCTCCTTAGTATACCCATGCCACTTCAACTGGCCTATTCACTTATTTTACTGCCGTATTTACAATTTGCACCGACGCGCCGGCCCTAGCCCTCCGTCCACCTCCACCGCCGGATCGCAATAAACGATTTCGGCATGGAGATCAAGCGCATCGACCCGTACCGGGCCGTGTGGTCCGCCGACGGTGCTGTGGCGGTCGCGAACGAGTCAGGCGGAATCACCCTTCTGGTGCCCGACGCGCTTGCGCTGCTTGCAGCCGACATCCAATGGCACCGCATGCGCTCGCCGGAGCTGCCTGCACGGCCAATTGACATATGCTGGAGTCCCACGGGGCAGTCGGCATACTCCGAGTGCATTTTAGCGTGTGTTTTTGATTCGGGGCAAGTGGCCGTGCTCGAAAATAGTAGTGGGCCAGCCGAGCCCTGGAGCCTGCACCTCCTGGAAGCCGGGACACCAGCCGCCAACTTCACAGCGTGTGCATGGATCGGACCCCGATTGGTCGTTGGTACGAGTGACGGTACGTTGAAGTCGTTCGCCGGGTCGGATATGCATGCCGAGGACTGGCTAATAAAAGTTCCGCCCGCGCGCCGCATTGTGCAGCTTTTCAGTCCCGCGAATCATAGCCAAACTATTGGGATGACCCTCGAGGATAACAGCGTGTGGGTACATGATATTTCATCTGGCGAATGGGCTGGCATCCTCCCGGCGTCGCGGTTCCGTGTGTTTGGTGCCCAGTTCGGTTCCACGCCAAACGTGGTCATCGCGGCGCGCACGGACTCTGTTCGAGTCGTGCGCGTTAGTGAAAAAGCTGAGGTCACAACGCGCGTAACGCGGTTTATGCCGGGCCATTTGCTGGCGAGCGGGGACGACTGGGCGGTTGTATATACAGATGGTGGAGTTTTGACGCCATCAGAGACAGCGCTCGAGCTGCCGGAAATCAAAGGCCGTGTGTTTGCCGCGCTCGCACATCCGTGTCTTCCCCTCGGGCTGCTTATTCTCGGCCCAATTAGCGGAGATTTTGAGTACCCGATTGTGTCGTGGCAGTGGGCCAAAACGGCGTTTGTGCCATTGCCACGGCCTCGTACTATTCCGCGCATTACTGCGTGCGCGGCACAGGCTTACTGGATGAGCCACCTCATACTTCAGCAGTTGCCAGTGCTTTCTCCAGAATCCGAGGACCGACCACCATCGGTGGCTAATGGCGGGGATCTCGCCAGTAACCTTCACAACCTATTCACTAGTGACTGGTTTGACGCGCACCGGCTAAAATGGTACCTTAGCGCTCCGGATGAACGCGGCGTCGTTGTTGCGGCTATGCGCACGCAAATTGCCCGGCTCATCAGCCGCGAGACCCCGCAAACGCCGCTCGACTACGCCGTAATCCGATGGTACTCGGCATACTTGCCGACAACTTCGGCTCCATCAAAGCAAGTACCGCAATATGACCCCGTCGTAAGTATAAAAGGAGACTTTGTTGAGGAAATTTTCGACATAGAGGCCGATGCGGGCGACACCGCGCGCTCACAAACCGGTCGGTTGTGGAAACGATGCGCGCTCACGCTGGTTCCGCTGCTGTCACTGAGCACGCGTGTATCGCTCGACCACGCGTTTGCGGCGTATCGCACGGCGCCCGGTGAGAGCGCGATCGCCACGGCGCTGCTAGAAGCCGGCCGGTTCTGCGTATACTCCGGCACGCAGTGGGAGCGGCCACGCTTCACGTAAGGCCGACGGCTCTTTGTTTATTGTAGTAGAATCATTAATCATTACTGTTCTTAAACGGTGTTCTTAAAATTTGGGGCGCTAGAGCTGGGCCGTATTGTAGCTCCCACACGTTCCACACTTGAGACCAGCTAGGTGGAAGTCGGTGTGGGATTTGAGCCGGCAGTCCTGGCACAGAATGCTCACGCGTTTGCAGGCAAGCTCGGGGGGCAGAACTTCGCTGCGGACCTCCTCATCGATCATGCGGAAGAGCGCGCTCGTGTTGAGAATCGACTTTGCGCACACAGGGCAGCGGTAGTACCGCTTCGAGTACTCGGTAAAACAGTCCTTGTGGATTGGATGGCCACAGGGCATGAACACAACCGGGTTTGTGGAGGAGAAGAGGTCGTCGAGACAGATGGGGCAGCCCGAGTTTGCGGCGCGCTCGATGCATCTGTGGTTATTTTCGACGGTGAGGCTCATACAAATGCCGCAGGTATCACAGTGAAAAACGTCGATGCCGATCCCGCGGCCCACGCGGCAGATCCCGCACTTCGCGCAGTGATAGATCGGCTTTTCTGGGTCGTCGTTCCACAGGCGGCACTCGCCGCAGTAGTAGTCGCCCATCACCTCCTTGCAAAACCGGCACTTGCGGCGCGCCGGCTGCGGCTTCAAGCAGTTCATGCACAGCATGCGCCGCGTAGCGTGGGCCTCCATCTCGTGCTCGTGCTCTTGCTCGTTGTGGCATAGCCGGCAAGTGTAAAACCGGCGGCAGTGCGCACACTCGACCTTGCAGTTTCGTAAGTAGTGTTCGCACCCGGTCAATCCCTCGGCGTTGTGGTCCATCACGAAGTCCTCTTCGGACAGCCCCGTTGTGTCGCAGAGCTCGAGCAGCACATCCTCGTCAACGTCGTCTTCTTCCTCGTCGCTTTCGTCACCTAGAAACGACGGCAGCGCTGGTAGTGCTGGCAGGGGCAGTGCAGGAAGCTGCAGCAGCCCGGGAAACGTCGGAAGCGCTGGGAACGTGAAGTGCGGCATGAGGTTTTGCCACCCCAAGCTGGCGGAGCCCGGGTACGCCCACTTCGCAAGCAGATCCACAGGCTTGAACTCGGGGGTTTTCCCGTACGTGAATGGGCCGGCGTGCGCAATGATTTCCGACGCGTTCCGAAGCGTGAACTGGAGCTGCTGGAGGGTGGGGAAGCGGCCAATTTCCTCGATCTCGGCATCCGCCTCTTGCTCGTCAAACTCGTGGCCGAACTCGTGGCCCCCAAGCTCGTCATCGCTATCTGCGGCTTCTTCAGCATTCGCGTCGTTTACCGCGTCAGCCTCAGTTGTTGTGCTAGACGCACCAGCATTCACATCCGCCATATCCAAATCGGCACTCACAGCCGCCAAGGCCACGTCAGCATTTGAGGACACCGCGCCCGAAGCCCTGGGTCCGTCGGCCGCAGCGCTGCTTCTCCGAAACGCTCGCGTGAGGCGACCCGGGCCCGAGATAATCTCGGGTGCATTCTGGAGCGTGAACTTCAGCCTGTCGAACGTCGGAAACCGCCCGATCCCCTCGATCTCGTCCTCGCTCTCGAGCTCAACGTCATTGTCGTCTTCATCCCCGTCGTTCTCTTCGTCTTTGTTCTTGTCATCGTCCTCGTTTTTTTCCTCGGATGCGTTGTCATTGTCGATTGGCGGTTCGGCGTGGGGTTTGCGCGAAAACCCAGCCATGATTTGGAACGACGCATCGCGGAGCGTGATCTGCAGCTGCTGCCAGCCCGGGCGCAAGCCAATGCTTGCCCATTCTGCCTGCGGAACGAGATTTGGCTCGATGGTGGGCTCTGCATCGGAAAGGTCGTCGTCGTTGCCAAACCCGATTCCGAACTCCTCAAGAGCCTTGGTCAGGTCAAACGGGCGCTCGTACTCATCCTCGCTTAACGGCGTGCTGGACATAGACCCCGAGCGTGGTTACAGTCGGCCTACCTCAACCGAAGTTCCGAAGGTTGTTCAAGCGCGTGTGGCACCGGTGACTAACGAACCCGGTGTTGGCTTGCATGTGACCGCGTTCACGAGTCTTGGCCGGTCGAAGAGGTCAAGGCGGGCTCTGCTGGGTCAACAAGCACGCATTGCGTGACTAGAGAAGGCGTGACCTGTATGTTGCGATCCGGCTCCGCGTGAAACTTCCCATTTTGTGTTCTCATATATAGCCTTGCCACTCCTGGCCGAAACGCACTACCCCATGTGTCACCTTTGTGCGAGTCCTTTCCCCCCTCTTTTTTTTGCCTTTTGGGTGGTCCGACACCTTGCTTAGCGGAATAAATAGAAACCCGCGAGAAATCTCGCTACTTTCGGGCAATCGCGATCCGAGCCGCAAATACACCATAAGCCCACTAAAGGCAATGCGCGTCCCACCACCCACATAAATAGTACCTCAAGTACCGTTGCTTCGCAACCATTGCCCCATAACGATTGTTTCATACCCATTGCCTCATAACCATCATCCCACATCCACTGCTAACCAGCTCATTAGCCAGCTCATGAGCGTGATCGAGACAGTACAGATTGCATACCGGCACCGCTGGGCCCAGCTCGGGCTCATCAAGACCCAAATCCCCGCGACGCCGCAGCCGAATCAGCTGCGCATCCAGGTCAAGTATATTGCGTTGAACCCCATCGATATCAAATTGAAGACGCTGGCGCTGCTCCCCATCCCCAAAACCGTCGGCCGCGAGTTCTCAGGCACTGTCACTGCCGTTGGCTCGAACCAGAGTGACAACTACAAGGTAGGCGACCGTGTTTCGGTGTTTACCGGTAGCCCCTTCGAGGGCTACGTTGGCACAGAGGCGCTGCTTGACGTTACGAAGCACTCTGTGGTAAAGCCGCCTGCAAAGCTGTCTGACGAGGAAGCTGCCGCGTTCCCTGTAGCGTTTGCCGTTGCCTTCAGTGCGCTCGACCTCGCAAAACAGCGCGGCAGTCTGCTTGTGCTAGGCGGCGCGTCCACCACCGGGACGTACGCAATCCAGCTGGCAAAGAAGCAATTCGGCTTCTCCACCGTGGTCGCAACGTGCTCGTCCGCCTCTAGTGCGCGCGTGCGCGCGGCCGGTGCCGACAAGACCGTCGACTACCGTGTGCCGGACCTCAGCAAGGAGCTTGTCGACCTCAATACCACATTCGACGTCATCTTCGATGCTGCCGGTGGTTACGATGCCCTTCGCGTGTGGCCCCAGATTCTCCGAGGAGCGCAACAAGGAGGCTTATACGTCTCGATTGTGGGCGACGTCTCGCCCTCGGGCTCGTACAGCGCCTCGTTCCTCAAACCGTCAGTCTCTAGCCTTCCTTGGATGGTTCCGCGCATCTTGTTTGGCCGCTACTTCGGCATCAACTACCAGTTCCTCAGCGGAAGCAACTTAGACTGGACCACCGTGGCTCCCAAATTTCTGGCTGAACATGACGTCGTCATCCCCGTCGACTCTGTGTACAAGCTGAGCGATGCGCAGCGGGCATGGGACAAGCTCAACACACTTCAGGCTCATGGCAAAGTGCTTATCGACATGTCGAGCAAGACCATCTGAGAATATGCCCAAATGAACGCTTCTTATGATTTAGATAGATAGTTTACCGATTATTGATAGACCATGGACGTTGTTAGACCCTGGACGGTGGCATACTTGGGGCGGTGGTAGACTATGGACGGCAATTGCACGTACGACCAGTGCTAAATAAATATATACGATCGCCCAGCGTGGACATGATTATGCGGTGGTCTTGCGGCGCTTGGTGCGATCGAGTGGCCGGGCATCGGCCGCAGCTCGCTGTTTTTGCGCCGGCTTGCCACCCGGGGTGCTGGATGCGGCAGGCTCGAGCTCCGCTCGCAGCTCATCCTCAACCGCCTTCACCGCCTGCCACCACTCGTGCCGCTTATGCTCGTATTTTTCCATACGCCAATTGTGCCACACCTTGCGTCCATACGGCGAGTGCTTCACCTGCTCAGCATGCTTTGCCAGCTCGGTCGCGGTGCGCTCGCGGTTGAATTTTAGCTTGTAGCATGCAGGCCACAGGGCATCGACAATATGGCTGCCGTAGGCATTCACGCTCAGCTGTGGAATCAGTGGGATCACCTTGTTCACAAGTTTCCGGCGCGTGACAATGTTGGCTGCTGGGTTCAAAAGATGCTGTAGCACATAGCTCTGAGTGGGATCGAGCGCCATATCGCGGACGTCATCGTGGCTCAGTGCCACCACCGCATCGGTAGCGCGGTCAACAAAAGGCGCGTGCTTCGCAAGCGCCTCAAACAGCGCTGCTTTACGCGGGTCGCGGAGATTTAGCTCGTGCTCGGGCTGGTCGAAAGCCGCAACAACAGCACCAGCAACCCCTGCGAAGTCCACATCGAGCGCCGCCGTCACAATAGCGGCATTGCGGTCCAGAATTGCCGACAGCTTCGGCAAAATGTGGGTACGTACCAGCTCTGTTTTTGTCGCCGGAGGCAAGTGCGACTTGTCAAGAAGCGCTAGCACAAGGTAGTTTGCGGCCTCCATCTCGCTTGTCGCAAGCTTCGCAATTGGCATATACTTTTCAACGAACTGAGCCATGCGTTTTGCCGGCATGATGCGGATTGCCGTCTCCAGGAAGTGCGCACCGACAGGGTCCGACAAACAGTGCGACACGAACCCCTCGGCATCAGCATCATCGAAAATCAGGCCGAGCAGCTTGTAGCCGGATTTCAGCGCAGCCTCAGCAACAATAAGGGTCTGCACGAGCGCTGAGGCTATGGGATCGATGGCAAGCTTGCGCGCTTGCGCCTTGTCAGGGATCGTATCGATCAGCGCGGTCACGATATCGCGCGCCTCTTTTTTGAGGGCTCCCGAGGGCTCGGCGCTTACGCTCTGTTTTGGCTCCGGGGCAGCTTCGATCTCTGTGTGTTTGCGCGCAAGTTTCGACCGCCGGCTTCGCATCTCATGGTCGATACCGCCGAGGGTAACTATCAGTGTCTGCAGAACGTGCGATGCATACTTGTCGTGAACGAAATCACCCAATACAGCCGCAAATCGCTTGGCGATATTCGCCAGTTTATCTTCGCAAGACGGAATATTGATAGCACGGGCAATACTTGCCTCGAGGCAGTGCGAGCTGAATTTCTGGAACGCGAGATCGACAGCAAACGGCTCGAACGCCGCAAGCAATTGCTGCATCTGCTCTTCAGTGGCAAGCTGCGTGAGCCGCTCCAGTAGTTTCGAGCATACCTGGTTAGTCGCGAGCTTTAGTTCGCGACCCTTTGCCTCAGCAAACACGTTCTCAATGAATGGCGCACGCTCGTCGGCATTCAGAGCGTTAGTAGCAAGCATGCTCTCTGCATTTTTGAAGTATTCAAGCTCTGAGCGGTCTAGCAGCCCGAAAAATGAGGCCCGATTATCTCTAGAGGAGGAGAATTCTGCGAGCTCAGCGGTGCCATCGAACACAGGATCGGCGGCATCGAGCGGGATGAAGTCATCATTGAGCTCGCCAGCGACCTCGGTAAACTTCCTGTCTTTCTTCTCTTTGCGGCGGCCGCGTGTGTGGCCCATATTGCTATGATGTTATGGGGCTGCGTTTTTCTAGCAGTAGCTCACTACGCAATGGAGTCAACAGCTGTGGGAAATTTCACTTACTGAAATTTTATATTACATAAACAATAGTGCTCGCGGACTCTTGGGGGTGCCGACAGGGAAGCAGGAATTAACGGGCGGGCTAGTGCTTATGCGGGTGAGTCGTGGTTAGTAACGCGGTACGGCCACGTTATTGACTCACGATATCACGTAGCCGCCTTGCAGTGAAATAAGTTAGAGATCTGTGACCCCTGCCCTGTACAGCCCTGCGAAAAGCCGACGATATGAGCTTTGGAAGAGGCCTCAAGAGGCGCACGGCCCTGATCATGCGGCTAAGGAGCGTCTGTAGCGCGGATAGTCGCAAGGGGCGTTTATGTGCATTTTGTGGGCGGCGCTTGGAGTTCGATCGGGCGTCGTCGGTTATCATGCAGGGTAGCTTTACCGCAGCACCAGACGCTGCTTGGCGTGGCGCGAGGCAAATAGCGCAAACGGCGTGCTGGGAAGCTTGTGGCGCAGCAGTCCCGCAAGCAGACGGTGGCGCATATGCCGGTTGGGGCACTCGCTCGAAACGGCGCGATCTTTGCAGGGTCTGTTTAACCGCGAATTGAGCGGGTGCCTGTGTGAGTGCGTCGTGTGGGCGGGTGACAGCCGGGGCAGGGGGATCCGCTCTGTAGTAAGGCTTCACCCTTGCCCTGTTAGTTCAGCTTAGTGGCCTCAGCAGCGCAGTTCATGCCTTAGTGCGCGAGAAAACACAGAGCCCTGGCGAGGAAATCTCAAAATTTGAGCCAAGAGCAGGATGCGATGCCCAAGATCGCGTGGCGGCACGCGGCCCGCGGGCGTTCGCCTACCACTGCTAGTCATTCAACTCCAGCCATCCAGCCATCGGAATATCAAGGCATCGCCGTTATCCCGCATCGCACGGCCGTCGGGCCCGCGCCCCTTCCCCGGCCCTATGCACAGATCGCGTCACTGGCGCCTATCGATGTGCGTGGCCGAGCCAGGCGGTGAACCTGGCGACATGTGCTGACCTAATCGGTTGTATATCCCAAAAAGATCTGCATCGACCACGACCAGCGATCAGAGCGCACGCAAGTCTCTTCCGTTTCACACTGACGAGATTAGCCTGCCAGCGTATTTGTGTAGCACCACACCCCCAGAGGCTGTCATTGTCTTTCGTTGATCCCAACTCGGGCCCCCTCATCGCATCACACTGCCTTGCTCGCGCACCCCGCTTACGTCCTAAGCATCTCGCCCCCAGCCAGTTTGCGCATCCGCAGAAGCATGCCAATGGCCTCCTACGCAGCCTCTACATGGGAGCTCGGCTCGTTCCGGGCCCAGTCAACGGGCACCTCCATACCGTCTCCCATCCTCGGTCCCGACCTCGCCGCGCCTGCGCACGGCAGTGTTGGTGGTCCGGGCTCGGCGTCGGCACCTGTGCCGCCGCCAACGCGCGGGTCTCTGTCCGGTGCCGCCGCTGGACCGTCTCCCGCCGCAACCACCCCCACATCCTCACATGGCTCGTCGCTGGGTGACACCACGATCAGCCCAAAGTCGCGGGGCTCGTTTTCGGGCGCTATGCAGGCGCCCGCGCTGGTTCCTCGCGGTTCTCTGAGCCTCGGGTCGAACACGCTGGTCGGAAGCTCGAGAAACTCGCTGAGCTCGTTTGCCTCGATAGGCTCGCTCGCCTCGCAGGGCCTCCCAGCGTCACTGCTCGACGACGCCAAGCCCGCTAGTGCCAGCACCGGTGTGTTCGGCGCCCCCGCGCCGGCGCAGGCGTCGCTGGTTGTCTCGAACCTCGCACGCGAGTTCACGCCGCGCGACTGCCAACTGCTATTCGCGCTCGCGCCCGAGCTCGTCTCGTCGGATACCTCGCGCAACGCGGTCTCTAGCGAGCTCACAATCTACGCAAAGTTCTCCTCGGTGCACGCTGCGCATGCGGTCGCGCAGACGCTTGAGCGCATGCCCGAGCTATTGGGCTCGAAAGTAAAGGTCTCGGTTCAAACCTTGGGTGCCAACGCAAGCGCACCAATCAACGGCATGAACGGTGTGAACAATATGAGCCCAAGCGGCATTAACAGCCTCAACGGCGTCAACGGCATGAGCATGAACACGGCTCAGATGAACTCAGCGCAAATGGGCAACCAGCGCTCGATCTATCCGGCGCGCCCGCTGTTCGCCGAGTCCTACTGGTCGAGCCAGCCAGTCACGCCAATGTCACCGCTTGGCCAGACCCCCACAACCGAGCTATTCTCGTCGTCGCGCAGCGCCTCCATCGTCTCGCCAACAGACCCGTTCGTGCCGCCGGCCCAGGCAATGTCCCCGGCGATGCTCGGCGGCAGTCCCGGCGCCGGAGGTGTTGGCCTCGGCGGCATACCCGACATGTCTGTCGCCGACCCCGCATACCGCCAGGCGCGCAGCCACAACGGGTCATCAAGCTCGATTGGGTCGGCGTCGTCGCCGCCGGGCTCAGGCATGCCCCACACGCTGCACCGAAACTCCGCAGGGACCGTGTCCTCGGTCGGCTCGGGCTCGGGCTCACGTCCATCCCTTGGCGCGGGGCCCCTCCCGCCGCAGAGCCTGCGCCGCATGCCCCCGCAGAACCCAGCGGACCAAAATCCGCCGTGCAACACGCTCTATGTCGGAAACCTCCCGCCAGATACATCTGAAGCCGAGCTCAAGGAGCTTTTCAGCACGCAGCCGGGGTACCGCCGACTCTGCTTCCGAGCGAAGCAGAACGGCCCAATGTGTTTTGTTGAGTTCGAAGATGAGCTACTCGCGGGCCGCGCGCTCGACGAGCTCTACGGCGTTAGCCTGTCGAATTCCGTCAAGGGCGGTATCCGGCTCTCGTACTCGAAAAACCCACTCGGTGTCCGCTCATGCGCGGCGCGGCCCAAATAACTGCTCTCTATGGTCCTATGGGCCCCCCATTTCGCCCTCTCTTTCTATGTCACGTTCTGGTTGATTAATATGGTGCATTTCACTTTGGATTCGTCCACATTCTCGCATTGGTTTATTTGTCGGTGTTATAAACAGGGCCCGCTGTCTCGTTTTCTTAGCGGGCCTGCTCTCTCAGTTGGTTTGGTTCTTACGTTTGTTTCTTAGTTGGTTGCGCATAACGGTTCACGTCGCATGAATGATAATAATTATACAATTCTAGTTAATCGCATTATCTTAATATTTTTACTTCACGACCTACTTTACGATCCCACTCACCTCTACTGCATCTCACACATGTATCGCCTATATTTTTTACATAATATTGAGAAGCCTTAATTTGGGCTGCAGGGACAGGTGTCGTCAGTGGGAGAGGGGTCCAGCGGTCCGACATGCAGAAACTCCCATTTTGTAAATAACCCCCGAGGAGTGAAGTAGTACCTCCGAGGAAGGTAACTTCCGAAGATCGGGCCCGCTTCAAGCTTCCTGATTAGCCGATAACACCCCCCTTCCCAAATCTGAGAGTGTCCGGGTTCCGGCCACACGGCGCGGTCGTGGTCAGGCAGCAGCCGACTGAGCAAATGACAAAACTATTACACATACTCTTATGTAAGTAACTTGCGGCTTTCGCGTAGGGTTGATTTAGAGTACTGCCCTCCACGTCGAGCTTGATCTGTCACACATGAACACGAAAATACGAATCGGAGCACAAACTGAAATGCAAGCGCAACATATTCAGACTCTCCTGAACTATACTTTATCTAGTCTACGTAGATGCACTCAGTCATACCGCCAGGATCCAGAACAATTAACAGCGGCAGTGCCCAGCCCGTCTCCGGCAAAGGGAACCACTGCTAGCCTGAGCACAATTGCTGTTACATACCATACAAAATAATGAACTCATATTGCCTTACGTATCGCTACAACTCAGAGTCTAGTATTTTGCTTGTTTGTTAAAGGTAGTCGAAATCGGTTGGTTACTATGTTATAGTGATTAGGGAATTGCTCGACAGATTAGAGAAAGGATGACCACAACAAATAAAACTACAGGTATTCGCCATCAGGGTATACGAGATGGTATGCAGGCACGGCGATTAAGCGCGCACGAACGAGCTAGCGTCCTTTGAGTCGACGACCGTAGTCGCGCCCTGCGTGGTCCTCTTCTTGCCAATACCGAACCGGTAACCGCCACGCTTCGTGGCCGGCGTACCGCCCGAGTTACGCTTCGAACGGCTCTTGAAGCGCCCACCGCGGCTGCTGATACCGTCCTTGCTCGGCATGGCAAGGAAGAAGAACACAGTGTTTACTATCGCCATGAACACCACGGCCCAAGCAAAGCCATATAGCGCCGGCTTGAGCTTCGCCTCATACCCATGCGCATGGAACGCATTCTTACCCTGGTTATACGCCGCGGTACTTAGCGACGCCGCAATTGTCACAAAGATGAAACTCACAATCTGCATCACCCCCGTCACAATGCCAAGGCTGCGCAGGCTATACGCGAGCACCGATGTGAACAGCGTCACGACTTCAAAGAACAGCGCAATCAGGTAGAACGCAAAGTCAAAGCGCGACATGTAGAAGTACTTGTTGGTCTGGAACTCATCCCACGTGTCATCGCCGGAGTGGAAGTTGCGCTTGGGGTCCAGCGGGTAGGCGGGCGCGTTCTTCGTGCACTCAATCAGCTTTCCCGGGTGTGTCACACTCTTGCCCTTCTCGTAGCCGCACAGGCCGTACATCGACCAGTGTGAGACAGGGTAGTTCGCGCCAGGGGTACCGCTCGTGTCGGCGGCAAGCCAATACCATTTTCCGAGCACGCCGTCGTGCTTGGCGCCAGACAGCACAATGAAGAACAGCAGCAAGCAGCTGCCCATGGTGAACAGGATGGCCGTCAGGAAGAGGACCAATCGAATAGCAGGAGGAATCATTAGTGAAGTCAGCAACTTTCGCCGCGAACGATAAACAAGCAGTCAAATTCCGCGCAAGCTATATCCGCCAGACACGTCGGGATGAATGGAGGATGCCGCCGATCGCCGCACTTTATTATGTGGCCCACAAAAGCGGTGATGCATATTTGTTTACATTAGGTAATCGAGATGCATGCCTGGGCGCTCGTCTAGCAAGCATGGGCTGCCGCCCCAGTTCTCCGCGCATGCTCCTTTTTCGCCGCCGGTTAAAGCGAGAGCAGATATGCTGGAAAAACAAAATAGCTGTAGTAGAGGCTGTGTGAGGCGCACTGTACAAGGCGATTTTTGTCCCGGCCTCAGCCCTTTGCCACCCCGCTTTCCGACATTGCTGGTGATTTTGTTCTCCGCATCTGCACGCGGCGGCGGCTGCTGCTGCTGCTGCTGCATCAGGTGGCAGCCTCCCAGATTCAGCCTATTTATATAAACCCTAGCCCATGTGTAAAAAGTCTTGTTCGCTTGACCCGCCCCCGCTATGGTGCCACCACCGCTTAGGCTGAATGCGGTTGTGACTCCCTCGCGCCAAAAGAGCGGTCGCCATCAATAAAGAACCCCCGCGGCACGGGATCGTGCTTAATGCTGTTTGGCATTTTCTGCTTAATTACCGCGCATCGACCCCCATGTACGGAGGCAGTGCTTCCCTCTTCAGTAGCGCTTCGCTTGGGCTTCCCTGATGACGTCGAGATGGTTTGCTGGCTGCATACACGCATACCATCTACTATAAAAATGCTGACATGTGTATTATGTCACACCCCAATTCAGCAATGTTGTGCATCGTCGCAGAGCAAGGACCGTGCTAACCCGAGCCCAGAATGCGACTTGATACGGATGCAACACTTGAGCTTAAGACTTAGACTGAGCTACTAAATATAGTCAGATGACTTTGTTTGAATACTACGCCCTCCACCCAAATCACGTTTCCAGTGACTGCGTTTGAGTTGTTTGTGAAGGGCTTTCAAGCCATTTTTATTTCAATAGCATAAAGTTACTAATTGTAGAGAGCAGGCGCATTGAATAGATTAACGAACGTCATCCATTCTGAATTCGAGATGAGCTCGCTACTAAACATAACTGCAATACTGTTGTGCATGCAGGCGAGAGGGCACAACGTAACAGCAGAAAGTTATGATGGACTGCTTGCTACTTACATAGCGGGGGCTAGTGATGATGAAGAGTATGACGCGTTCTATGACTTGAAAGATTGCTTAAAGCAGTACGAGTATGATACAGACATCAACTTCGCTGATTTCGAATTCTATGAGCAAAATACAGAGAACGGACTGCATCCACCGTTCATAGAACCTGTGATATGGTCAGGCGATATGATAAGCGAGAAAAGCGCCCATACAGTGCTGGACCCATCTGGGTTCCATCCACTAAAGTTTATTCCATATATCATGAAATCAGGTCCTATACCGCGCAGTGACTGGGGTTCGGACATCTTTGGTAGCCCATGTTCAATGTCACATTACCAACGTCACCTTAGTAACTAGATATTGTTAGTTCCATGCTATCTCTAGTAAGTGCGTAGACTCTTGTTCTCTTGAGTGATTATCACCATCACATTTTTGGTCACGTGCATAGCAGATGATAGCACGGAAGACTTGTCAACCACCACCACTTTAGGCCCTGACGTTGGTACTCTTAGTCGGCCCCAATTTTAGAAGCACCGTCGTGTACCCTAACCTTCGTTCTAACACTGATGTATTTAACTGCACTTTGGCTCCTGGCGAGGGTTTCCAGCAGAAGACGCGCCGAAACCAGGAGAAGTCTTGTGCCTCAGACGAAGCAGAGGCGTCAATGCAGTGTTTGGTTCAGCGCTGAACATCTAAAGTTAACGCAATAGTACACACATACGAGTTCACCGCATCTAACGCCCGCACCGGTTGCGGACCGCCCTACGCGGTTTGAGCATCACACTCGATACTCGAGGAGCAGCATGCCAGGTACGGATGACACACATACATACACACGCCCGCCCGCCCCGGTCAATAAGCAGCAAACTGTTGCAGTGACTAGTGACTAGTTGTTCTAGCGGCCATTGCGCTTAATGCAGGGACGTCACAACGAGTGTGTCGACATCGCCCACCTCTGGGTTGGTTTGAGCCATAGGCTCTTTCGCAAGCGATATTGGCACGGTGCGTTTTGCCCCTACAGAGAGTCCTTTTTTACCCCTCTTTGTGTGAGCGGTGGAGGAACCCTTTCATCTCGGCGGCTGCATGAAAGAGCATGAGAGGCGGCGAGATACTGTCTGCCCTCCCACGATCATGCGGCACGAGAGAGGAGGAATGGGGGGTCATAGGTGTATCGTCATGAGGCAAACGACAGCCAGTGCGATCTATATGTATTTTTCGAGAGACTATTTTGGGTTCAATCTAATTCCAAGCATTTTTGACACTGGGGGGCGCTAATCGTGTATGTGGCCTTGGCGCTTTGCGTGTCTCATCTCAGAAAAGAGTACACCTTACCCTCTATGCACATGGAATTGTATTGGGTAGGGGGTGAAATCCGACGTGCATTAATAACGATCGTTGGCACTAAGACGCACAGCGATAGTGTGTCAACAATTGGAGCAGAGACGTTCGGGTCGGGTCGGAATCAAAGGCTGAGGATGAGGAGGGGGCAATTTGGGGCAGATTGGCGATTGATTGTTAGTGGTAGAGCAATGAAGGAGATTGGTTCTCTTCGCGTGATAGCTAGGGTTCGTACTCGCCCCTCTCGGCAGTCTGCTTTTAGAGCGAGCAAGTCATGTTTGACGGTGCATGGTCGGCGTTACGTTTGCTGCAAGGTCTGCCGCCGCAAGAGCAGCGCTAGTGTTATGCAGTGGCGTACCCTGGTAGAGACTGCGACGGCCCAGGGTTGGGCTTTCGGCTGCATAACCCTATGAATCTCAATAGAGGCGGCGGGCACGCAGAGGCCGGTACGATGGAGGCGGCGACTGCTCTAAGCCGTCTATAGGGACCGGTAGCGGTAGGGCGAAGCGCAGAATGGGTAGCGCGGAGCGGCACGAGAGTGCGTTTGCGTACGCCAATGCCTGGTGGCCTGACCTGCTCATTACATGATAGACCTCACTGAGGTGTGAGGAAAATACATGCCAAGCGAACGGTTCGGCTCGGGTGAACTCGGCACCTCGGAGGCAGGGCGAAAAGGGTTCCGAGATGCGATGAGAATGATTAGGTGCGGGACACTTACCGGGGGCTGAGCAAAAGCGGAGAAAAAAAGACGTTCACGGGGCAGGGCGTCCCTTGTGAGCAGTTGGCGGCGTTTTGACGGGGCAGCTGCGGCACTGGCCCAGCTAGTGACGGGCGCGTATCATCAGCGTGCGTGCCACGAGCACGGGAAATACGCATAAGGGGAACCCTGACCACGGTCAAACTTCGCTAAGATATGATCGGCGCGCCGAGAGGCTCCAACGAGAAGCGATACGGACAGTGCGTGGCACTTGCTGAGCCGCTGCCGCGATCAGGCGGCCGGATGTCGGCAGTGATTGCTATGTGATAGGAGGTATTTCTAAGGCTCGGGACAGTAGGGTTTCGGCATGGATCAGCCGGCGGCTAGCTCCTTTCAGTGCCGCCGTCAGTCCGTCAGTACACCGACGATATGCTGGGCCTTAAAGGCGCCCATTCGAGCCGAGATGACCATGCACTGGTTCCAGCGGGCAGCGCTAGGGCTAGCCCGGCCTGCTCGTCACTCGGCCGTACGACGCCCGCGCAAGGAGTTCCATTACTGCCCTAGCCCTTGTAACCGACCCAACAGCCACCGGGTTGAAACCTTTTGCCGCTGAAGTGCGTCGCCCGTGCCCTATGCATGCATCAACTTGAAGAAATGGCGTGGACCGGTGCGAGCCAGCGCAAGCCAACGCAAGGCCGCGCAGGGATCAGCCGCACATTTCGGTAAGCATGCATCAAACCGCACCTCGTTTGCGCAGGCTGCAGGTTTCTTAACCAGACTCTTTCGTAAGTTTTCCGTAAGTCGTACATAGGGAATCGGCACGAGTGGTGCACTCATATGCAGGCGCGGGCCGTCTAACGTCGCTTTGATATCAACTTCTCATCGTACCATTCCGCGCATACAGGTTCGCACCATCTACCTACCCCCGTCCGCCTCACCTCTGCCTACGACCCTTTGTTTTAGACGAGGCGCCACAAGCGTTTTATGGGCACGCACCTCTCCTTCCCCAGCATGGACCACCGCTTTGCAAGCAATCACGTAAATATAGCTCCAGAGTTGCCGGGCTTCTCGTGGATGTTCGAACCGGGTCCCGACCGCCAGGACCCCGCACTCTTCTCAACGGCCACAATGTGGAATCTCGGTCGAGACGCCAAGGCCGCCTCGCATGTAGCCTCTCACGCGGCATATGCGCCCAATGCGGCCAGCGGGACCGGCCAAGCGCCGCTTCCGTATGGCTACGCGCAATACGCGCAGTTTGCGGGCGCCAACGACCTTAAGCCGGGCCCTGGAACTACCGGGCTCGAAGCCAGCCACACCGGTACCGCCACGCCCGCCGCGCCCGCGGATAGTGCCGCGGCCACCAGCACCTACGCAGCCAATGCTACCGCAGACGGCCGTGCGGGTTCGCAGGACGCCGCTTCAGGCGTCGACGCGCTCGACGGCGTCGCCATTGGCGCCGATCCGACCGACGTTGTTGATCCTGCAACCGGCGCCGTGCGCAAGGGCCAAGCCGCGGAATCTGTCCCCTCACTGCAGTCGCCCGAGGGTGTGGCGCCATCGCTCACCGGCGCATCGAGTATCGGCTCGCAGCTGTCGTACCAGAGCTCGCCCTCGGGCTCGTTACCCGGTTCGCTTCCCAGCTCGCTGCCCAGCTCGCTCTCGGGCTCGCTCCCCAGCTCAGTGCCGGGCTCACTCCCGAACTCACTGCCGGGCTCTGCCCCCCAATCGCTAGCGAGCTCAATGCCAAACACCATTCCCTCGGCGTGGCCATATATGCCCGGGCTCGAGTACACGTCGGGGCTCGAGTACGCAGCAGCGCAGCACCATCATCTTCCCGGGTTTGGCGCCGCCGGTCCGATCTCGCATCTTGCATCGATTTCACATCTCGCGTCATTGCCGTCACCGTACGGCCCGCTGGGCGCGCTGGGCTCGCTGGGCTCAATGCATGGCGTACAAGGTCACGGTGTGCAGGGCCACGGCACGCCCCAGAGCATGGAGACGTACGCACTGATGAGCCCCGCCGGCTTGGCCCCGAGCGCCGGGCCTGAAGAGGATGGCACGATTGCCGGGCCGGTGCCCACGGTGCGCGAGGCGCGGCTGTCGTACGGGGGCCAGCTGAAGCGGTGCCCCGTGTGCCAGAAGGTGCTGCGGCGAGACCTCACGCGGCACATGCGGATTCACGAGGCGGTGGCGGAGTTCCGCTGTCCGTACCCGCGGGAGAAGTGCAGCCACAAGAGGGGCCAGTTCAACCGGCCGTACGAGTATAAGAAGCACATGATGAACACACACTTTGAATTCGATAACCCAGAAGACTCGCGGAACGCTATCAACTTGCAGGAGAGGCTGCGGCTGTCAGGCCGGTGCCACTGCGGAACGGGTGGGCTTACCGCGGACGACTGGATCATCAAACATGTGGGCGAGCGCGAGTGTCCGCTGCTGCGCCACGCGCATTAGCGCGGACGATTGAATAATACGCACAACTCCCGCAACCTTACTGCGGAAAGGGTGGAAAAGAGTACGAGGTACTAAGAGTTAGGCTCGTCTAAGACGGGCCTGTGAGGCATACATGGCCCCCCAGCAGCAGAGTCAGCCTCGTGACAGCAAGTGAACCTTTGGCGCCCAGAGCAGGCTGAAGGTTCAGGGGCCTCAGAAGCGAGACTTATTGTCCAGAGAGACGGTTGAGGGGCATGGACTAATGTATGATTGGCATGGCATCGATATAGATAACTAGTATGAATGATTATATAACGCATGCGCTACAGTTAGTTGTGAACCGTTGCAGTACCGCGTGCTCATATAGGATGAGCCACCCCCGCGCTGCATGCCCGGTGCCACCTTGATGCACTCCGAGGCGCCCCGGGCGCCGGCGGGCGACTCGCGAGTCCGTCGCGAGGCCGCTAAACATCGCCGCGGCGCCCTTGCCCTTACGCTGCGAACCCTCAGGCCATAACCGTCAAACCCGTCAGGCGACCCGCCAAACGACCAGGGCCGCCTGAAGAGCGGCCGCTGAGCTAAGCGGACCGCCGGGCTACGGCTGGGGGATTCTCTATTCCCGGCCGTGCCACCACCACGACCACAAAAACCTCTAGACCAGGCAGGCGGGCGTCGGCATTGACCACAACAACGGCATTGACCACAACATGTCGGACGAGGCGCTCTTCAAACTCGAGGGCTGGAGTCAGGACTTCACCGGCGCGAAAATCGGTCTCCACAACCTCGATCTGCTCGTGAACCATCTTGTGCAGAGCCAGAACGAGGTGGTGACACAGCTCGCGAATCTGTTTTCGGCGTACAGCGACTTTGCTGGCGACGGCCCTGAGGGCGAGCGCGCGGGTCAGCAGGCGGGTATGCTCAAGGGCACTGCGAGCGAGCTGCACGAATCAACGTCGCGGTTCGCGCGCAAAGTGTCGAGCCAGATCCAGCAGGCCCGTGAGCAGGTATCGCTGATGGCCAAAAACTTGACCAAGCTCAAGGCGTCGAAGCCGCCACAAAACGCCGAGGCCATAGAGCAAACACTCGTCAAGGTTCCTGAGTACCTCTCGGTGTTTGACGCGTTTCTGGCGCGGCTGACCCTCGAGCTGCGCATGCAGCAGGCGACATTCTACAAGCAGCTCGGTGATGCGTTCACGCACGCGGGCCGCGCCGAGCCTACAAACTCGATTGTTCAGACCTGGGTCACCCAGTTCGAGCAGATCATGCCGGCGGTCGAGAGCCTGAAGTACGTGCAGCCCCAGCTGAAGCTGCTCGAGCAGCAGCACCAGCGCCAGGAGGCTGCCGCGTCGCAGGCCCACGGTGGCCACGGTGACCAGGACACTGTATTGCTTGCGCCAGTGAAGTGGATTCACTCGCGCGTTACCCGCGATGTTCGCGACTTCGCATTCAGCGACCCGCGCAAGGGCTTTTTCAACAAGCCCACTCACCCGCCAAAGCACGATGCAGACTCCGTGGTTGCCGCTTTCGACTTCGAAGGCCAGACCGACTCGGACCTCTCGTTCCGCCGGGGTGACCATATCCGTGTCATTGATCGCGGGACAGCGGACGACCCCAACTGGTGGTGCGGCGAGGTCAATGGTGTGCGCGGCCTGTTTCCGCGTAACTACGTCGAAGAGCGTAAGCCAGACACCCCGCATCCAGACGAGTATGTCCCGCGTTCCCCTCACGCTGGCAGTGACCGCAGACGGTCGACGGACTCTCGCCGCTCGGGCTCGGTGCGCCGCTCGGGTTCGTTCCGCCGCTCCGACTCGCTTCGACGCTCGGGCTCGATCAAGCGATCCGACTCGGATGCCCAGCGCGACGAATTTGGCGAGTTCCATCACGCCGACGAGGCGGAAGAGGAGCACCCGAAGCTGCCGCGCCGGCCGCGCAAAGAGGCCTCAACGCCGGACGCGACGGCTGTTGCGGCGGCAACTGCTGCTGCTGCCGCCGCTGTCGCGACTACTGCTGCTGCGGCCTCGAGTACTGCTGCCGAAAGCGCCGCAGTAGCGCATCCAGGTTTGCAAGACTCCGCTTCTGAGCCTGTCCCTGAAGCCGGCTCAGCGAATGCAGCGGGGGCTGGTGAGCATGCGCCGCGGCTCCCGCGGCGACCCACTAAGTCCCATTCCGATGCCCCTCATCCTGGCGCCCTTGCTGAGCGCGCCGCGCAGCCGGAAAATGTAGGAGACGCAAAGCCCGGGGCTGTGGAGGCTGAACTAGAAGCTGGGTCCGATAGCAGACTCGACCCTGCGCCTAATGCTGAGCCCAAGACTACGCTTGCCGAACCGGAGGCGAAGTCCGATGCCACTGAGGCGGCAGAACCCGCCCTCGATACGCCTGAAGTCACGACTGATGCTGGGGCTACTAGCCTTGAGTCTAATCAGGAGCCTGAAAGGACCGAAAAGTCTGCCAAGCAGCTTGACGAGGATCTCGGTAAGCCCGAAGAGAAGCTTGATGAGGGCCCCGAAGAGGAAAAGCCCGAGGATAAGAAGCGCGATGAGACTCTCGATCACAAGCTCGGAGAGAAGTCTGACGACACACTTGACGACACACATGACGAGACGCGTGGTGAGGAGCGCGAAGAGAAGTCTGGCGAGGAGCCTGATGAGAAGCCAAGCCAGAATCCAAAAGAAGAAAAGACCGAAGAGAAGACCGAGGAAGGTGCTGATAAAGACTTTGATAAAAAGACTGAGGTTGACGGGGATGGGAAGGCCGGCGAAGCCGAGGAGGACATTGCCCTCGATTCAGATGACGATTTACACGTGCCAGACGACTTGAGGGAGCACTCAAGCGCTCAATACTCTAAGGATCCTGAAGCAAAATCGGGTTCTAGCGATGCGTCGCTGGCCAAAGCCGAGCCTACTGAATTAGAATCTACGGAGCAAAAACCTAAAGACCCGGAATCAACAGCCCCAGAGCCTACTGAACAAGACGAAACAGCAACGCTTGCTAATGACCTGTCAGCAGAGAATGACTCGAAGCGAGACGCGGGAGAGGACGAGCTGCTTTGAGGCGCGGCAATCTCAGTTGGAGTCGTCCGTCCAAGAGGGATCCTCATGCAGGTCTCCTTGCGGGTCCCACAGTAGCTCGTCCAGATCAGAGCCGAACTCGCTTCCCCGGCGGCCGAGGCCGTCTCCGCTCACAAAGGCCTCATCCTCAGATTCGTACTCATCCTCGTCAGGATAGTCGTTTCTATAAAAGTCCTCTGCATTCGAGTCCTCGTCCTCGGCAAAGTCTGACCCCTCGGAGTCAGACTGGCCTGCGCTGAACAGCAGACGCTCTTCAAACTCGTCCACTTCTCTAAACCATAGGTTAGTACACATTCGCATTAACTCATCAATCATTTTGGCAGTACCTTTGATGGCCCTACCACCACTAAACTTACATGTATCCGACCGTCCCCTCGGTGACAGGCCCAGCCTTCTTGTCACTAAAGTAGATGTCGTAGACGTAGTCCTCGGTCTCCTCGTCAGGTTCGCTCCCTGGCCCCGCTGCACCCTGGCTCGTGCCAATGTACTCTGCAATCATCGATTGCAGCTCCGGGTCCACCCCATGTTCCTCGGGTGCTGAGGCGTTTTGTTCAGCGCTTTGCACTTTGGGTTGTGGGCTACTCCCGTTCGCACCCTCACTCTCAAACAGCTGCCGCGGACGCTTGGCACTCGCAATTGCGAACACCCGCTCGGCCGATCCGCTGCTCCCGGCCGTGGAACTGCCCTCGAGGATGATGTGCCGCTTCTCTTGTTGCGAATCGTAGGTCCGGGCCAGCCGGAACACGAACGCATCTTCGGGACCGTCCGTTTCGGACCGCTGCCGCTTTGCCCCTCGAACAACTAGTGCTTCGATGGGGTCCTCGCGGCGCAGCCGCTTCACCTGTACCGAATACACCATTGTGTTGATGTGATCGTAAGCCGGGTGGTTGGTGCCTCGTTAGTAATGCCGCTTGAGACGCGTAAAGCCTGCGGCGCGGCCTGGGTGGGCCTTTCGCAGCGGTAACTACTCTAAATCTCAGAGTACGCGGTATTCCCACAAAATTATTTGTTTGTGGTTGTGCGGCCTGGCCAACGTATGTGTATTGTTTTGCTCCCTTGGTCGGAGAAAAAACTGTGAGGTCTAATTAGATAACATAAGTCTTGGGCTCGTACATGCCAAGGCTTCACCTCAGTCGCAGGGATCCAAATCATCCACAAGCCAGGGCATAAATTGAAAGCCAAGCAGAATAATACGAGTTTTCCCCACTCAGGCCTTCTGCAGTACGGTTTAGACGCGCAGTCAAATGGGGAACATGCGTGCTGGGCGCGCCTTTGACCAGCAGTGCTCACGGATTGAGCCATACGGTCAGTTCGAAGGCACAATAGCTTACCCTACGGCGGCCGATGCCGGCTAATGACAATTGATCCATATACGCTGTGCTACACTGACTCGAGCTGAGAGATACTGTATCCGCATGCATTACCCTTACCCACAAAGTGTGGCACCCGACCCCGGGGGAATAGCGCCAAATTGAGGTAGCCGCTGCAACAACGCGGGTGGACAACATCTCCATGAGGAATGATCGCTGTGCCGTACCACAACTTAAATACCCTGGGCCATCGGGCCGGATTGACCAGCCCTCTTTCATTCCGTGAGCCCGCCCCACCACCATGACGAACTGGCTGCGCCCAACCGATATCTGCGTTGTGACCGGTGGCTGCAATGGGTTAGGAGCAGCGATTCTCCGAAAGTTTGCCTCAGCCGGCTGCCCGACCGTCGTACTCGACATTACTGCCGACGAGGACGAGAACAGCAATGACAAGAAAAACGAAAACGAAAAAGATCCGCTTGCAGCTCACGTTGACAAGGTCCTCAGTGACGAGAAGCCGACATCTGAACTTAGCCCGCAGCCAGAGGACAAGCCTATCAGTGAGCCCATTAGTGAGCCAACCAGTGAGCCTATTAGTGAACCTGTCGGTGAGCCCAGCAGTGAGCCTAGCAGTGAGCCTAGCAGTGAGCCTAGCAGTGATCCTAGCGCTCAGGTCGAGCCAAGTGTTATTGGGAACGATAAGGCAGCCGAAGACAAGCCCGAGACGGAGAAAGGGCAGCCCCCACTTGACTTGCAACCTGCAGTGGATGAGATTGAAATCGAGGCATTGGCTGAAACAGTGGTCCTCCACACACGCCTCGTGGACCCAAGCAAATATCATCCAGAGCCGAGCACGGAGGCCGCCCCTACTGCTACTGTAGAACCTGCGGCCACGACAGGGGGGGATGCAGCAGAAGACGAGCTGAAGGACCCCGCTACTAAGGGCAATGACAAGGAACCCACAAGCGATTCCGCAAGTGAGCCGAGCGAATCCGAAGAATTGGCTCCGTCATTGACGATCAAATGCGATATTCGCAGCAAGGCAGATCTCGCTCGCGCTCGCGAAATCATCTTCGAGAAGTTCAAGCAGTACCCGAGCGTAATTGTGTGCAACGCCGGCATTCGACGGCCCCTCAACACAATCGCCGACACAGACTATGAGGATATTGAGGACACAATTGAGGTGAATCTTGCTGGTACCCTCAAATGCGTGAGGATGTTTCTTCCCGACATGCTCGCAGCAAAGCGTGGGTTTGTCGTGACGATTGGTTCAGCGCTCGGGCTCATATGCCCCCAAGGACTCAGTGTGTATGGAGCATCGAAAGCCGGCGTTCTTGGGTTCCACGAGGCCCTCGAACAGGAGATTACGAAATATAAAGACGTTCGCGCGCTGCTCGTGTGCCCGGGGCAAATCGATACCTCCATGTTTGCGGACGTCAAGACGCCATCGTCGTCCATTGCGCCGATTGTTGACCCGGACCGGTTGGCCGCAAAGATCCTCAAACGAGTATCGAAAGGAAATACCTCGACGCTGTATTTGCCAGCATACGTGCGGTACTTGTCGCTGTTGCGCGCGGCTCCGACACCAATTGCGCGACTGGCCCGCCGGTGGAGTGGTGTTGACAAAGTATATGACGCCATTCGCGAGGAGCGCCTCGGCACTGGTTCACAGGACGGTGCTACAGACGAGGGATCATCGTCCACAACCGCACCAGCACTGGAAACGTCTGGCTCGACGGTCTCCGGCGGCGAAGAGCCGACAGTCAGCACGGAGAAGGAGCAAAGCTATGTTTCTACCGGCGAGCGTATGAAGAAGGCTATAACCGGCCTCAGTGGCAAGCAGCGCTCTGCGTCTGGTCTGAGCGTGAAGTCGTTTCCCCCGGCCGGATCAAAGAACAAGCGGAGAGGACTTCTACCAACGGCCCCAACCCACCATACGGCTCAACCGAACTTTGATCCGCTGAACGCGCACCGCAATGAGCACAATGATCCCTTTTTTAGCCCGTTCGGCAATCCCTTTCACCACAGCAACGACCCCCTGTGCTACGCGCTTGAGCACCCACCAAAGCGACAATCATTCAACTGAGCATAGCGCGTACCACGATGCGAACTTGCACGACTCCCATCATGACTCCGGCTTCAACTATGACGGTGGCTACGACGGCGGTGACGGTGGCTGCTTCGACGGGGGCTTCGACATTTAAAGTAGGTCCGGAATATACACTAGAAAAGTTTTATTTACTCACTTTGCTCTACATAATCCTTACCTGCCACCCACCTTTACGAGCGGCTCGCGCGACCGAAACTGTTTCTCGGCCGAGGCGCGCCCTTCTCCTCTAGGCCTAGTCAGGTGATAGCCATATCCAGCAAGTCGGCGTGCTGAACCGCCCATTGGTGACCCCGCCTTTTTCCCCCACAGGTTCCCACCAAATAGGTTCGCTACGCTACACGATGCCGCGGCAAGACTTTCAGCTGGAATCGACGAGCAATGCGCTCTCACTGCACTGTCGCAATTGGACCCCGCCCGAAGGCGCCACCGTCAAAGCCCACATCCTGTTCGTGCACGGCTTCTCCGAGTTTGTTGACACCTACAACGCGTTCTTTGATCCAGTGTCGGACGAAGGGTTCGTCGTAACATCCTACGACCAGCGCGGACATGGTGAGACCGCGGTTTCACCCGCAGATTTCGGTGTTTCCAACGAAGCACACATCCGCGCCGACCTCGAAACTGTGGTCACTCACGTCCTGAAGGAGGCCAAGGGGCCGCTTGTGCTGTGGGGGTTCTCAATGGGCGGCGCTATTGTACTGAATTACATGGTTCATGGAAAGCACCGAGATGACTTCCAGCTGTTCATTTCCGGCGGGCCGTACATAGAGACGGCGCCGGGTCTGAAGACCGGGATCAACGGGATTCTGCTGCGCTTGCTCCCATTCGTGAGCCGAGTCTACCCAAGTTACGTGTCTCCCGTGCGCCTGACGCCGGAGCTGGCGACAGATGACCCCGAGCGGTGGCCGCTGTACCGCACCCAGAAGCTCAGGCACAGCCGCGCGTCGGCAGAGTTCATGAACGATGCAGTGATTCGCGGAAAGCGGCTTCTCGACCCAGAGTTCATCAAAGATATTATTGACAAGCCGCTGCTGTTGGCCCAAGGCACGAACGACCAGATATGCGATCCCGAGGGTGCGAAGGAGTTCTTCAAGATTGTAAAACTGAGTGACAAGACGCTGGATCTTGAGGAGGGGTTGCCGCACGAGATGATGAACTCAAAGGCCCCTGGGCCGACGAACCATTGGCATACAGTGCGGGCGTGGCTGAACGAGCGTCTGAATGCGCCTGTGCCCGCCGTGTCGTCTAAATAGACGAGGTTTTCTATGGTATTTAGCTTTTTTAAGTAGTATTTTTGTGTGAATCCAGCCTGCGCAAGGTGAAGATTGAGCTTGCCGAGCGAGAGCGTGCCCGTTCTCTCACCCTTTTCGACGATTTGCCCACAGTTCAATGATGTTTCACCGCATCCCCTCACCACGTATGCCAATTCCAGGCAAGTAAATTCATCATGCCTAAGGGATGTATTCGAGCGTATTTTCTCTGCGAGAGCCGGGGTGCAGCGGCGCAATATACCCCGCGTGTGGTAAGTACAGCCCTCACCAGGGTAAGGGTATATGAGCTCAGCAGTTATGAGGAGAGCCTGCGAGCTCATGACTTTCGCATGTGTAGTAGCCACGCACTTCGGCACACTGATGGGTCGATTCAGAGAGGGTGCTCGAGCAGCCACCGCTAGCTGATTGCTCTTGATTCATAAATGAATTTCTAGCCAATAGCTTAGCAGCATACCTCACTTTACACTTACTCGTCTATGTTTCAAGTAACAGCAGAGGATGTTGCTTCATGCATAGCAGCCTTTAAAGTAGATGATTAGGGGCTTAAGTCTCTCGCAGCCCGCCACGGGTCCTCCGCCATAGTGATAGCCGTGTCCACTGCTATACCGTGTACGCCCTGAACAGCGCGCACTTCTGGGGCGTTGGCCTTAGTGATTCCACCAATCGCCACGACAAGGAACGGCAGCGTCTCGAGAGCAGCTTCAAGCTTTTCTAGACTGAGCGCATTTTTCGAATTTGTCTCTACGCCGGCCACCGGGCCAACGCTGATATAGTCGACAATGTCGGCGTACTTACGAGCAATCTCGATCTCTTCACGTGTGCTCACGCTCATTCCGATGATCTTGGAAGGGCCCAACAACCGCCGCGCAACTGAAGGAGGTAATTCTGACTGACCAATGTGGATACCAGCCGCGTCAACTTCTAGCGCAATGTCCACCCGGTCGTTGATGATCAACGGAACCCCATATTTGTCGCATACGGCTTTCACTGCCCGCGCCAATGTAAGTGTTTTGCTTGCATCAGAGCCTTCTTCGCGCAGCTGGACAGCCGTGGCGCCTTCTATGTCTCCTATTGCCCGCTCGACAATCTCAGGAATCTCGCGGCCGAGGCATAGATTGGAGTCCACGATGAGATATAAGGACAGGTCAATGGGCCGGCGCGCCACGGCATGGTACTCCTCATATGTCATGCTTCTGAGGTAGTCAATCATATTCGTATGCATGGAGCCCGGTCCCTTCGCCTTGGCAGCGTATTCTCCCGCTACAGCAAAGAACGAGTGGGCATGGACCGCGGCCCAAAACAACTGCTTATTGTACATATCCGCGCATATACCCGCCACGAAGCAGCCGAGTACGGCGGTCAGAGAGCGGTCCATGGCAGTTTCTTGTGCCATCATCGGATGACCGTTCACCACATGCGCAACGCAGCCGGTTTCCCCATCAATGACGTAGCTGATTGTGCCTCTGATGACGACGATCGCTTCATGCCTAAGTGCAAGCCTGATCGCAGCAGGCAGCACAGACTCGCTCGACGGCTTGCCATGAACCTCGCGCGCGGGGTCCGCGGGGATGGCCTCAACACATTCCGCCAGCGTGAGAATTTCAGACGCAGTACCGCGGATTACCGATGGGAAGTGCTCCCACACCAGGTCTCGGAACACGTCTTTGTGGCTCTCAGAGTTGGTGAGGCCGGCAAGGTCCAGCACCCATGGTACCTGACTCTCGAAGACTGATACTGTGGCTCTTTTTATCGCGTCTAAAACGGTTATGTCGACAACGACGGTCAGTGCGTCAGCGACATTCGCTGCTGAGGCCGCCTCACTAGGATCGGACGCCATGACTGGCGAGCCGCCGACAGCAATGACAGCGTTGGCAGCGAAATTTGCAGCGGCGGCATCTGTTATGCAGTGCACAATTGGCGCTGAATGGCGGATTTTTTGAACCGCCGCCCAGGTCGGGTCCACAGGCGGCTCATCCAGCGACTTGGAACTCATATGTGCAGACATTATGGCAGGTCAATTAATTGGCAGGCCGCTCGATGCATGAGCGAATTTATACTGGTCACGATACTACGCGGCCAAATGAACACGAGCAACGACTCCAGTGGGGTAGGCGTTCACCCTCACTTGTAAGAGTCATCCCAAAGAGTCAATTGAGAAAATCACTTGAGTCATCAGAAGCGCATTCGCATCAGAAGCGCGCGCGTAACTGCAGAAACACTGATGTCTATTTTGCGAGGGCTGCAATAAATCTATCCTTCTTCTTCCTCTCAAAAGCTCTGTAAATTTTCATAGCTCTGGTGCCTTAATCATTGTTGCACCAACAGGGTTGTATGACTATCTGCTCGCCGGCAGATAGTGGCCAAAGCGTTGAGGAACCAGGCTTGCCGTCAAAAAAGGTACGCCTGTGTTGAGTGGCTGGTGAACTAAGACCGAAAATGCGCGGTAGGCGACTGCAGCTCGCTGCGGTGGAACCTGGAGCATGACCACGCGCAGTGCTTAGTCGAGCTGGTGCCAGCCAGAGTGAGGTCTACCAGAGCAGGACATACTGAAGGACCAACAGTCGGTCTCGGTCTTGAGCCGTTAGGGCCTCTTGCTCTTTTTCAGAATTTGCTTACTCTCTCAGAGTTCTGAGCGGGTCTTCGAACCCATCTAGGCGGGCCTAATCGATCGGTCTACCAATCGGATCCTGGGGTTATTCGCAGACTGCCAGGTGACGATAGCCCGCCCAAGCCAGAGTTGCCCAGGTCAGTCAGATCCAAGCTGAGTGATTGGGTAGTGTGAATGTGCATAGCTCTAATGAGCTGGAGGGCATATGTGAACTAGAAGAAATGAGTTAATAGCAACTAGTAAGAGGAGCATTATCAGAGGGAGTAGAGCCCGCGCGTTTGAGAACACTCTCGTTTCTTTTTGAGCCGTTGACATCTGACGCCCGCCCTGCAGGCGTATTAGCCGGGGCGTCTCTACACCGTATCGCGGGCGCGCTATATACGACAGCCGATCGCCCATTAGGGGCAGGGATCAACAAAGGTTCCGATAGGGCCTTGAGGCAGATGCCATGTCTGGCCCTTGGGAGTTAACTCTCAATGCTCAGGACAGTGCTGCAGTTCCAGACCTCGGATCGGCCCTTGACTAGGCCGGGGCGTGATGCTTATTGATTAAGTTCGAGAGGGCGGACAGGCCAAATGTCAGGGCTAGGAAACCTTGCGCTGAGTTAATGTGCCTGCACGCTGTGCTGCAGCAGATATCGTAGTGGTCCAATAGAGTGTACCGTGGTGTGGCCCGGCTGAACGATACGCCCTAAGCATTTTAGAAGCTTCATGTGACAAGTGCTCAGAGCCAAGTCTTCATTGAGCACCGGAAAAGCACAGAAGGTTGTGCAGCACTCAAAAGAGATTGAGGTGCGCACTGCCCAGTGTCTCATACGCAATGGCCGAGCGCGCGGCGTTCAGTTCATTATACGCTACTACCCCCTAGAGGCCAGCGGCTCTGCGGTCTGGCAAGATTGCTTTGAGATAATTAACCACGTACCCCTACCCTCAACCCGATTATCGATCCGAAAGAGAGAGAGCCGCATAAATTGAAGTTGCGAACGGCAATTCGAGTTAGGTGCTTGAATAGCGGGAGATTGAGCCAACTTCCGTACTGGGCGGATGGACCAGAGTTTGCGTACGGAACACCGAAAATAAGCCTGCTCTATCTTTGGCCGGATCAATGCTCGAGCCAGAAATACCCTCGTTGGAGCTTGCTCCACCGCCATACTCGGAAACCCCCGAAGAACCACTTGTGAAGGGCCCTGCGAGCTTGTCGCGCTCGCCGTCGAGTGGCACAATGTCATCAGTCTCGTCCACAGCCTCTGATGACATGCTTCCGAGCTACACAGCAGCCGTGACAATGCGCGGTGAGCTGAAGATCAAGAAGGAGTTGGCGACGCCATTCCGCAAACCTTTGCGGCGGCAGTGGCGACTTGCAGAGGTCGAGATCGACAACACCCAGCTCAAAATCAAGACCATTGTTGGTGGTGTTTTCTCTCAGTGCCACCTTTACACTCTGCAATTTGCCGAGGTTGGTCTTGCATCAGACTACATCAAAAAAGAGCACATGCTCCGGCTGCGCGTCGAGGCCTGCCAATATCTGATCGAGTGCTCCAGCCGGGAGGAAATGATGAGCTGGTTCCAGGCGCTGCAGATGGCAATCTGCCTGGCGCTGCCGCTCGAGCTGCGCACGCTGCCCGAGGAGTCGAAGCGCCGACGCAATAAGATTCGCGAGCGCGAGCGCCGTGAGCAGCGCCGCCTGCGCCGCGCCGAGCAAGAGGCCCTTAGCGCCGCGCAGGACAATGCGCAGGATGGGGCGCATGACGAGGACGAGCCAGAGAATGCGCATGAGCCGCGCGCGCAGCGTGGCCAGCGTAAGAAAAACCGGTCGGAGCGCCGGCGGCAGGCCGACGTCAAGTGGAACCCGCGAACGCGCCGCAGCCGGTTCAGCGAGAAGGACTACCCGCACCTTGCGGTAAATGCGCCGTGGGATGGCAAGGACGTCCTTTACCGCGGACGCTGGGCCCTCATATCGAACAAGGAGATCGTGTTCATGGTGACTCAGGCTGCCTAGACTCACCGGCGATTGATCCTGCCGGCAAGTCTCCTCTTCGTACTCGTCTTCATTTTTATTCGCCAAGTTATAACATAATAGATTGCATTCATCGTTCTCATAATAACACTTTTCATTGTCTTACAATTAGCTTGAGTGCCAATGTGCTCTGTAATTACCTGGCTAATGAAACGAGGATCTGCGACTCACTCATCAATTTGGCCTCTGGTATGCTGAAATCGAAGAGTCCCGCGATCCGGCGGCATTCGACTAATATGGTGAGCACCTAAGTTCGAACTCACGCAAACTGTTACTAATGATGGTTTCCAAGTGGGTTTTGGAGCGACTCACAGGAAGCGAGAAAGATTTAGAATGCCTGGTCTGCCGAAAAGCTGTTCCGGCGTGGCTCAAGACTCTCTGGAAGGTACCTGAAGCTATACAGATACAAGCGAAGTGTTAGGTTGTGCAAAAAAGTGATCTATGTTTTAAGAAGTATGTATCTCGTGCTGATTCCCGGGACTTCAGATAGAGTCAGTCCTAGGTGCCCAGCGATGGATATTTATCTACTCCACCACCGGCACGGCCCTACAAAAGCAGAGTCGCGATTTGGAACGGTTGGCGGAGACGACTGTGAAGAGTGAAATTTCGCTGCGCGAGCGCTTATGAGATGCATGATTCGCCGTATCACGAGGCCAAACGCTCCGCACACACACCACGACACGATCCCCAGGCGCGCGCGCGCGCGTTAATGGAAAAACACACGCGAGTGAGTGCTGACGATATGTCTGGAAAACTGATTGTTGTAGAGGGCCTTGATCGAGCTGGGAAATCGACTCAATGTGCCCGGTTGGCCGACTTTCTACGAGCGAGCGGCAAAAGTACGCAAGAGCTAAAGTTTCCCGACCGCACAACACCGATCGGACAGATGATCGACGCTTACCTGCGCAACGCGAGCGAGCTTAGCGACGAGGCAATTCATCTGCTGTTCAGCGCAAACCGGTGGGAAGCCGCCAAGAAAATCGATGACTCATTGCGCAGCGGAGCATGGCTGGTCGTGGATCGCTACGTGTATTCTGGGATCGCGTTCAGCGCTGCCAAAGGGCTCAATTTCGACTGGTGCCGAGCACCCGATGTGGGCCTTCCTGAGCCGGATTTGGTGGTATTTCTTGATGTGAACGAGGAGAAGGCGGCACGGCGTGGCGGATACGGCGAGGAGCGGTACGAGAACACGCAGCTACAACGGAAGGTGCGGCAGTACTTTGAGCAGCTTCGGACAGATTCGTGGGCATGGATTGATGCAGGGGCGTCGCTGGACGACGTGACGGCGGCAATTGTGGCTGCGGTTGATCGGCTATAAGCGCGCGTGGCGAACTTACGAGTTTCTCGCGCGCCATGGGCGAGAGAGGTGCGGCCGGCGCGAGTGTATTTCTTAGAACCAATGTTTTGGAACCTAGTGCTACTAAAGTGTTAATTTATATTGCTTGTGCCTATGGCCTGCGAGTGCAATAGGCGTGGGGCTATATGGCGTTCTTACGAGTGAGGTAGTCGAAGCGTGAGAACGTGTAGCCGATGAAAGGCAAGTCCTCCTTCGAGTCCTTGCCACGGGTGCGGGCTTTCGGGTCGCGGGGCGCGTCAGGGACCTGCTGGAGGTCCTCAGTGGGGAAGTACGAGGTGTCCATGACAGACTTGAGGCGCGGGATGAACGGGGCCTGGTAGTTACGGATCTGGCTCCAGTCAACGCCGCGGAAGAACGGGTGCTGCTTGATTTCGTGGGCGCCGCCGCGGCCGAGGCGGTGCTCCTGCGACGTCAGGAGGCGCAAAATCAGGTCCTCGGCCTCGGGACTGAGGTGGACGTCGTCTGGGAACTGGAGGGTCTCTTGCCAGTTGAGGATTTTGCGATATGTTTCCTGCGGCGTCTCGGAGCAGAACGGCGGCCAGCCAATGAGGCACTCGAACATGATGGCGCCGAGCGACCACCAGTCGCACTCTTGGGAGTAGCCCTTGCGGACGAAGATCTCGGGGGCAATGTAGTCCGGGGTGCCGACGGTCGAGTACGCCATGAGGCGGCGCGACTTTCGCCAGGTCATGATCTGCTGGCGGTTTGAGATAGTGAGATGGATGACGTCCTGCTTAGGGGGCTCCTTGTCGAGAAGCTGCTTGTAGTACGAGGAGTCGTGCGTTTTGTGGAAGCCGGTGCTGAGGCCGAAATCCGAGAGCTTGATGTGACCGGATTTGTCGATCAGGATGTTGTCGGGCTTGATGTCGCGATGGATGAACCCGAGCTGGTGGATCGCCTCGATTGCGAGGACGCATTCGGCCATGTAGAAGCGCGTGATGTCCTCGGAGAACACGTCGTACTTGATCAGCATTGTCATGAGGTCACCACCGGGCAAGAACTCCATGATCAGGTACAGGTACTCGTCGTCCTGGAAGCTGTAGTACAGCGAGACGACCCACGGCGAGTCGGCGCCGGCAAGCACGTCGCGCTCCGCCTTGACATGAGCAAGCTGGTCCTTTTTAAACATCTCGCTCTTGTACAGCGTCTTCATTGCATAGACCTGGCCGGTGTCGCGCTTCTGGACCAGCCGCACCTCGCCAAACGCGCCCTTGCCAATCACCTTCACCGTCACGAAGTCGTCGAGCCCGAGCCGCGTGCGCCGCAGCCGCAGGAACGAGCCCTCCTTGCGGCCGAGCGACATGAGCTGCCGGTTGCGGCGCTCTTCGGACCCGCGCTCCGACGCGAGCACCTGCTCGGACTTCACGCGCCGCTGATTGCGCTCGATCGCGTGGTTCACGTTCATCTTGAAGAAGTGTTCGATGCGCATCTTCGTCACCTGCGCCTTCTCCTGCGTCGCCTGCGACAGCCGCTCGGGGTGCCGCTCGAACTCAACCGCCGGCATGGCCTGGGCCTGTTGCTGGGCCTGGGCCTGGTGTTGGGCTTGCTGCTGGGCCTGCGACACGGGCGACAGCTGTGCGCCTTGCAGCCCCGCATGGCCGAGCTGCGGCGACGCATTCGCGCTCACTACGCTCGTCTGCGACGTGTTCGAGTGGTATCCGAGCCCCGTGCGCTGGGGCGAGCCGCCGTCACGCTGCGGGGACGCGTCGCGGAACTGGAGCGGCGAGTTCAGGGACCGCGCGGGGCTCGCAGGCCGCGGGTACTGGGCAAATCCGCTGCGCTGCGAGCTCAAGCTCGTCTGACTTGCGGCAAACTGCGGCGAGTACGCCGCGTACGCCGTGTATGCCTGCGGCGGCGGCTGTGGCGCAGCTCCTGCACCTGGAGCGGGCTGGAGCGACGGAATCGTGCCGAGCTGAGGCTGAGGTGCAGAGAATTGCTGCGGCGCGAACTGGACGGCCTGCATCGGCTGCGCCAGCCCGCCAGCGTGTACCGGGCCTGCCGGCGAGATCTGCTGCGGCGATCCAAACGGCGAGCCTTGGCCGTAAACCTGCAGCGGGGGAGCGAAGCCCTGCTGGCCATAGAGACCATTCACCTGCTGGTAGTAGTGCTGTTGCGTCGGCTGCTGCGGTTGGTACTGCTGCTGCTGCTGTTGATGCTGTTGGTACGCATCGTACGTGCCGCGCTGCGGACTCTGCGACCGCATCGGGCTCTGCGACCGCAGCGGGCTCTGCTGGCCTTGCTGCGGATTCGAGAAGTTGTACATGCGTCCGCGCGGCCCGAGATGCTGGCGCGCGCTGTTTACATTTGAAATCGCTCGGCCGGGCCTTCGCACGTGACACACCCGCCGGCCACCACTGAACTCTAATGAGGTCACCACCCCCGCGCGCTTACTAGGTTACTAGGTTGAGTGTCGGCAATAGAGGCTAACGCTTGACATCGGGCTTCGGATACAAAGTGCTAGAGCAGATATTGGTTGACTAAATTCCCCTTAAAAAACCCGAGTGCGGGCCACCGGAATGCTGATCTCGAATTGGCCCAGCGGAGTTGATGCGGCTGGGGTCAATTCGTAACTTGCTTAGGCTTCACATAGCAGCAGCTGCATATACATTCAGCGCTCGCGTTTCGCTATCCCGGCGTCGGTATAACTAGTCGGCATTTAATAGACTGGCAGTCAGGCGGTTCGGTATCGCGGTTGAGCGGTCCTGACAGAGACGCTCGCGGGTTAGGGAGAAGCGTGAAATATCGGGTCAGCATTTTTTTATTCTGGCATGCGCATGAAGGCCCTCGTCAAGGACAACCCGCCGCTGCAGATCAGCGGGCTCTCCTTCGGCGTCCTCAGCCCAGAGGAGGTCCGCAAACTCAGCGTCGTCGACATTGACCATGTCGAGCTTTACAACCTCGAGAATGGCCGGAAACCGCAGCCTGGTGGCGCAATCGACCGGCACATGGGCGTCAGCGACAACTTTACCGAGTGCGAAACCTGCGGCGGCCGCCTCGCAACCTGCCAGGGCCACTTCGGCCGCATCAAGCTGGCCCTCCCGGTCTTCCATGTCGGGTATTTCAAGCACACAATCACCGTTCTCCAATGTATATGCAAAGACTGCGGCGAGCTGCTGCTCGATAACCAGGCCAAGAAGCAGTTTCGCAAGGAGCTCCGCCAGCCGCTCGACAACCTGCGCCGCATGCAGGTCCTGAAGCGCGTGAACGAGCAGTGTAAAAAGACCCGCCGGTGTCCGAAGTGCGACGCCCTCAACGGGGTTGTCAAAAAGAGCGGCCCGCTCAAGATTGTTCACGACAAGTTCCGCTGGATCGGGAAAAAAACTCCCGACGAGAAGCTCGAGTTCGATAAGAGCTTCGACGCCGTCGTCGAACAGACCCCGGACACCGAGAAGCTCGTGCGCAAGGCTCTCGACGACCTCAACCCGCTGCGCGTCCTCAACCTGTTCAAGCAGATGAGCCCCAGTGACTACGAGCTGCTTGGCCTCGCTGCATCGCCGGCTAGCTACCTGTGGCAGGAGGTCCCCGCGCCGCCGGTCTGCATCCGGCCATCGATCACGCAGGACACCGCTTCGAACGAGGACGACCTCACCGTCAAGCTCACCGAAATCGTCAAGGCCAGCGCCCAGATCAGGGCCGGCTTCGACAATGGCATGGCCCTCAACGAGCTCATGAACCAGTGGGACTTCATGCAACTCAGCCTCGCCCTCTACATAAACTCAGACACCCCTACGTCCACCCAGACTGCTCCGATTCGCGCCCTGTGCCAGCGCCTCAAGGGCAAGCAGGGCCGCTTCCGAGGAAATCTCAGCGGCAAGCGCGTCGACTTCTCGGGCCGCACCGTTATTTCGCCGGACCCGAACCTCAGCATCGACGAGGTGGCCGTGCCGGACCGCATTGCCAAGATTCTCACCTACCCCGAAAAGGTCACGCGCTACAACCTTGCGAAAATGAAGGACCTCGTGTCGAACGGCGCAGACACTTACCCCGGTGCTAACTACCTCATGAAAAAGAATGAGGCTGCGCGCCGCAACTTGCGCTACGGCAACCGCCTTATGCTCGCTAAACACCTCGAGATCGGCGACACCGTCGAGCGTCACCTCGAGGACGGCGACATCGTGTTGTTCAACCGCCAGCCATCGCTCCACCGCGTCTCCATTCTCTGCCATCGCGTCAAGGTGCGCCCGTGGCGCACCCTTAGGCTCAACGAATGCGTATGCACGCCATATGGTGCCGATTTCGACGGCGACGAAATGAATATCCATGTCCCACAAACAGAGGAGGCCCGCACCGAAGCTATGGCTCTCATGGGCGTGAAGCATAACATTGTATCTCCACGAAGTGGCGCCCCAATCATTGCGGCCACGCAGGATTTCATCTCGGCCTCCTACCTTATCACCCACAAAGATTCGTTCTTTGACCGGAGACAGCTGTGCGACCTGCTGAGCATGATGAGTGACGCCACGATTCACTATGACTTGCCCACCCCAGCGATCCTCAAACCACGAGCGCTATGGACTGGCAAACAAGCGTTCTCGCTTCTGATCAAGCCGAGCCACCAGTCGAATGTCGAGATCAACCTTGAAGGCAAGAACAAGAGTTTCCAGAAGCCTTTGCGGTCAGACTGGCCTGCCGAAATGAGTCCTAATGATGGCTACGTGATCGTGAACCGCTCAGAAATTCTTTGCGGAACCATGGAGAAAAAGCTGCTTGGCGACGGCAACAAAAATTCGATTTTCTATGCGATCTTGCGCGACTATGGCCCAGACGAGGCGGCGGCCGCTATGAATCGCATGGCTAAGCTCTGCGCCCGGTACTTAGGAAACCGCGGGTTTTCGATAGGCATTGCTGATGTGACGCCAAGCCAGTCGCTGGAGGACCTGAAGGACGACCTAGTCACGAAGGCTTACGCAGAGTGCGATAGCCTCATCGCAACCTACAATGAGGGCAAGCTTGAATGCCAGCCGGGCTGCGACATGGAACAAACCCTCGAGGCTAAGATCAGCGGAGTACTCTCGCAGGTTCGTGAAACCGCTGGCGATTACTGCATTCGCAACCTCGAGCCCCACAACGCTCCTCTCATCATGGCCCTTTGCGGCTCCAAGGGGTCGCCAGTAAACGTTTCGCAGATGGTCGCGTGCGTTGGGCAGCAGATCATCAGCGGGAAACGTGTTGCTAATGGGTTTCAAGACCGCACGCTTCCTCATTTCCTCAAGTATTCCCGCACGCCAGCATCGAAAGGGTTTGTGAGAAACTCATTCTTCTCCGGGCTTAATCCTCCTGAGTTCCTGTTCCATGCTATCTCCGGTCGCGAGGGATTGGTCGATACCGCTGTGAAGACAGCAGAAACAGGTTACATGAGTCGTCGCCTCATGAAATCGCTTGAGGACTTGAGCTCGCTATACGACAGCACCGTGCGCACCTCGTCGAACCAGGTTGTACAATTTCAGTATGGCGGCGACGGCCTTGACCCAATGGACATGGAAGGCGATGCAAAGCCGGTCGATTTCGATCGATTGTGGGCCCACTGCGCCAACCAGTGCTTTGATGTTTCCGAACGACCGCTCAACTCCGCGGAGGTCCGCCAGATCGTCGACAGAGATCCTGCATTTTCCGCGCTCTCTGCGCCTGGCGCCGATGAAGAAGATCTGTCTTCCGGCGTGAAGGACCGATCACTGCAGTTCCTGGCCTCCTTGAAGTCATTTGTTTACAAAAAGGCCCAAGGCTTAGATGACTTCTCTAAGAAGTATCCAGAAATGGTCACCGCCAAGGTCTACAAGATCGGGCTGAACCATCTGAAAATGTTTATTGCATCGGCGCTGGCTAAATATGATCGCGCAAAGGTCGAGCCAGGCACCGCAGTGGGCGCCATTGGCGCTCAGTCGATTGGTGAGCCTGGAACTCAGATGACATTGAAGACATTCCATTTTGCCGGTGTTGCGTCAATGAATGTCACTCTTGGTGTGCCCCGTATTAAGGAGATCATCAATGCATCTAAAACGATCTCTACTCCCATCATCAAGGCATCGCTCGCTAACAATCGCGACGAGCGTACGGCGCGCATTGTCAAGGGCCGCGTCGAGAAAACACTTTTGCGCGACATCAGTGAGTACATGGAGGATGTGTATACTGCCAACACGGCATTTATCGCCATCAAGATTGATACTGATGTGATTGAGCGCCTCCAGCTCCACCTCACTCTGCGCCAGATTGCTGCGAGCATCGCGCGCCACCCCAAGCTCAAGATTGCCGAAAGCGATGTTGTGGTTGTGCCGTCGAAGCAACTCTTACAGGTCGTCATCCGGCCCACGGAGACCGAAGACGACTCAAAGGCCACAACTGGATACTCGAGCCAACTTTTGAGGGCTCTGCCTGATGTCGTCGTATGCGGGTTCCCAGATATCTCCCGAGCGGTTATCAATATCCAGAGCGATAACTCAAAAGAGCTCCTTGTCGAGGGCTACGGCCTGCAGAATGTTATGACCACGGATGGTGTGATCGGAACCGAGACCGTTACGAATCATATCCTGGAAATGCGACAGGTCCTTGGTATCGAAGCAGCGCGCTCGTCGATCATCAATGAAATCAATCATACAATGAGTTCGCACGGCATGTCTGTGGACCCGCGCCACATCCAGCTCCTGGGCGATGTAATGACATTCAAGGGAGAGGTTCTGGGCATCACGCGGTTCGGCCTGGCTAAGATGCGCGACTCAGTATTGCAGCTTGCCTCTTTCGAAAAGACCACCGACCACCTCTTTGATGCTGCGTTCTTTATGAAGACAGACAAGATTGAAGGCGTGAGCGAGTGCATCATTCTGGGCCAAAGCATGCATATTGGCACTGGCTCGTTCGGAGTGGTACAGCCTTTCCAGCCGGAGGTTGCGGTCAAGCAACCGACCTTTGAGGCACTGGTTGCGCACTAAAAACTCACTATTTATTAACAAATATACATAACTTGAAAACGAAACAGAAAACGAAAAAGTGATCCCACGGAAATGATATAACAGCTCTTCAGCAACTGGCTTCTTTTCTGGTGGTCAGTGAAGTACTTAGAACTTACTTTTATAGTACAGGCTCAATTCGCCGATTCAGCCGTGGCCTCCTCTGGCTTGACTCCTTTTTGTGGTTGCTCATCTGCACCGTCTGGTCCGGTCGGTTCTTCTTTCACCGGTACGGACTCTGCCTTCAGATTAGGCCTATATTTGTGCAAAACAGGTTGCAAGCCCTGCACGCCTTCTGGAACAAGCTCCTCAATAAGGTCGAGGCAGTCCTCGCGGCACGGTGGCTTGAAAGCGATGAGGAACTTTAAGGTGCGCGAACCGACCACCGAGCGCTCGGGATCCAAACATATGCTCTTGATCTTGAAAATTATCGATCTACTCAGCTCTGGAAGCTCGCTAAGGAGCCTAATGAAGATCCTGAAATCGTCTACTTCGAGCTTGGGCACAATCTCGTCCACAACCCGGGCAACGAGGTCAAAATAGCTCTCGCAGGCAAACTCAGCGTAGTATTCTTCGCTCAGCCAGAGGACTAGCGGGTCTAATGAAGCGCGGAAATCTGGTACAAGCTGGGCATAGAGTTTTTTCTGAAGTAGAGAGCGTGCGGGGGAATCGGCGGAAAGCCCACGCGCAGATAGCCGAGCGACAACGCGGATTGGCGCTTCGCCAAGCATTCGATTGACAATAAGGTCAAACTTGGTGAGCTCTGGCGGGACTTCGACCTCCAGAGCGGCTCTGCTTGGTCTTCGAGAAGCCGGCGCTGCGTTTTCCTCGGCTTTGGGCTGGGCAACCGGTGCAGCAGTAGGCGCAGCAGGCGCATTGTTGGGCGCGGGAGTAGGTAAAGATTCACCGTTCGAGCCATTCTTCTCCGCGGCATCGACAGGCACGTCTGTGGGCGCCGCAGCCGTGCGAGTAAGGCCCGCTGGCCGAATCGCTGCCGCTGTTGTGACCGAGTCAGCATTACTCACACTTGAAAGCCGCTTCTGGATTACGTCTATACAGTCTTCGAGATCGTCAGCGTCCACGCGAGCCAAACAGGCTGCAGCCATGCTCACAGCTACTTTGAAGTCCAGGTCGCGCGCATTGAAGCCGGACATCTGATTATCCGCCAGCGTAAACAGAGCCTTCACAGGCTGGGGGCCAGGAAGCAGCTCGACATGCGAGAGCTTCGGGCGCTTTGAGCGCACAGGCCCATCGTCCTCGGCACGACGCTTCAGAGACTGATTCGCGCAGTAGTTTGTGAGCCCGGCGAGGTACTTTTGAATCTGCGGGAAGTGCCGCATCAAGGGCGTGAGTGCGAGCGTGAAAAGCTTGCTTGTCCAGCGCAACACAAGCGGCTGCTGTGCGGGAGTGCCAATCTGGCGCTTGCTAAGATCGAAGCTAACGATGTAGGCAACGATGCGCGGGGCCATTTGAGGTTGCGCCAGCGCCAGTGCCACGGCAGAGTTTACCGAGGCAGACAAAACAGTAAACGAACACGGCTCGGAGCTCGAGAACACCGCCAGAAGACGGTCCAGGAGCGCGGCTGCCTCGGCGGTCAGCAAAACGTTGTCTAGCACAGCGTGGCCCTGTACAACCTGCTGGTGAGTGAGAACAACTACTTGGGCGAGCTTAATTGCAGCAATTTGGATGCTCTCTTTGGCAGTGGGGGTCCAATTGAGAAGGGCCATGCTCTTCATTTCAGCGGTCAGAAGCCACTGCGGCTGCATCGCTGGTCCAGCAGCCCAGGTGCGCATGTAGATACGCGGGTATATCTCGCAGAGAACGGAAATCCCGAGCTTGACAACCACGGGATCTGCATCAGCAATCCATTTGGCCACTACAGGGATGACCTCTGGCGCTGTGTCGTTCTTGGTGTCGCTAGGAACTTTTTCCGAGCTGAAAAAGTCGGCAATGAACGCTGCACACCACCGGCGAATCTCAGGCTCGGGGCGGTCACCGATGGGCACTACACTGCGCACGATCGCTGGATACTGCTCTGGGTTTGCGCGGACGACGTCGCGGGCAGCATTTAGCTGTGCCAGACTCATGACTCGCTTTGCCAACTCGCTCTGCCAGCTCGCTCTGCCGACTTGACGTGAGTGACTAATCTCAGCTTCGTGCTTCGAGCACTAATATCGACCACCACGATCGGATCGCCACGGACTCTAGGGAGCCAGCCAGCGTTAACTGAATGAAGGCAAACGCAAGAGCGCAACCAGGAAAAGCCTCTTCAGTGGTGCGCGATTGTGGAGTAGAAGAGTTTCGGAGAGCCGAGGACGAGCGCTCTCAAACAATCCTAGATACCCTCATCGAATCCCTGCTTTGAAGTGCTTGTGACCTGTTATTTTATATGGCTAATTTCTGTATCTGCGTGGCGGTTACGCCTCAAAAACATACTGCGCCCGTAATACAGATCCTAATTAGTGCATCACCACAGAGTGGATTTTTCATCAAAAGCCACACACACCACCCCGTTTGAACGCGTCGCTGCATTCACGCGCTAAGACTGATGGAGACTTTGCACTCTCCACAGAGCTCGAGCGTTGAATGCGTGGAGGTGGTGAAGACCTTGGTCGCCTCGGATGTCAGCGGCCGCGCCCTGGTGGAATTGGTGTCAGCCGTCGTTCGCCACCACCGCGTCATTCTTCTCCGCCGTCTGAATGGCGAGCCGCTTTATCAAGTTATTGCTCGGCATTGCGTGACCCAGAATAGCATAGAAGCGGCAGAGACACTAGTGGCGGGCTTTCTACAGTTCAGAGAACTTGCGCGGCACTCCAGAGACCTGAAACGCACTTTCATCGGTGGGTCGAACGCGGCATCCATTGCCGCGGCCTTTCGCTTTGCCCTACTCGAGCCCGAAGTAGCACAAGTTTGCGCCGGCGCAAGCTATGCGGATCTAGTTCCCGACTCATGGTCCGCCAAAGGGCTAGTGTATGCGCAATGGGTGCTGTTTTGCCTGCAACGCATTAAGTCGGGCGCTTTCATTAGCGATGAGTTTGTTGCGCAAGTGAGACATGTAGCCAAATCGTACAACCTGCTGGATCGAAGCTCAGGTCATAATCTCGGCCTCGAAGGTCCGCTTGACGCGAGCGACTTCACTGCAGCCAAAATCCTCGAACTTGGCACTTGCAAACCCCTGGTCGCCCTTGACGACGAATTCTGGGGCGCATTGTTGTGCTCCCACGATTATACTGTTCGCTCGGCTGGATCCGAGCTCGCGGGCACGTATATTGCTAGCGGAGTCCACCAAGAAGCAACCCTGCAGTCGCTACTTAAGCTGAGAAAACGTGAAATGTCCCTGGAAACGTGGCTAAGGACTACTTCGGTTGCATTCATTGCTTTAGACCACCGCAGCCAGCAACCGCCGTTCCGCAGCGGCGATGAGGGATTCTCGCAAGCGAACCCAGCTACTCAAGCTGCCGCCTACCTACCTGCTACGCAAGTGCAGCAGAAGCTCTCGTCACAAGCGGAAGGCGTCGAGTCTTACCTAGACTTGTTCCATGCCCAAAGCTTGTTGATCTTCCTTCTTGTCACCTCTCTCAATATGAGCGACCCCAACAATCTGCTTGCTGCCCACCACATCCGGCAGATCTCTCTTGCCTTGAGCCGCTCTCCTTGGCAGCTCTTTCAGCCTTATTGGCCCTCCCTTGCACCTCGCATCGTTACATTCTCAGACTCGGACTGGCTCAACTGGTTTTGCACGTCCGTTCTCAACGTCTCGAAAGACGATTTTCTTCTTCGTACGGCAAGCATTATCGTGCCCCACTTGTGTTTTGTTGGTGGAGATCAACTAGGCCTAGTAGCCGAGATCGCAGCACTTAGAGGCCGCTCACTCCGCCGTCTCTATATCGATAATGCAGCCGCAATCATTGCCCGTATGCTGATGCGCGGTGCTAATGACCCAGAAAATGCCTGGGACTATGCTGAAACAGCCTTTATGAGCCTTGACCGTGGGTTCAAGAGCCTGAAGTTCAACGAAATCGTCGCATCCTGGCGCGTTGATACAATGTACGAGGTGCTAATGCTCACTAGCAATGAAAACGCCGATCTTGCTACCGCGATCATTAAGAAGATCTTGGATTCAGCGAGCACATTGCTGCCCCCCAATGGTCACCGCGAGCAAACCGTGTTCAAACTAGTAGTAAAGTTCAGCGAGACCATGCGCAATCTTAAGGGACGGCAGTCGCAGTCTACAAAACTTTCAGCGTTGACGGGCTTACGGATTCTAATTGAGCGCCTGTTTGACGAGGCCTTGACCGCGTCAGTGCTCCGCCAGCTCACCGCGTTTCTACAAGCGGCACTTGACACATCTGCACTTGCGCAGGTAGCGCTTGACGCCTGGCTTGCTGTGGTCACACACCTAGGTGACGTACAATTAGAGTCCATTGTTGACCTTACCTACGCTATCATCAACCAGTGCCTTCACAGGTGGGACAACCCAACCATCGATCGTGCCCGAAACATCGTAACGCATATTCGAAAAAGAATAGCGGCAAACAGAGCGGTATTCGATGGCATTCACCCTGAGCCCCCACTTATTACCGATGGCTCCCAGCTTTCTGCTGGCCTGCATACTTATTTTGAAATAATGGAGAGCTTGGTGAAACGCGACACGCAGAACTTATACCTAGCCCATCAAACCGCGCGGGATATTTGCGCCTGCTGCCGCGAGTACCAAGCTGAAATCCTGGCATGGGGGCATGGCGATGCCACAGAGCGGGGGCTATTGGGGCAAACCGTTCGTACACTGCTGACCCTATGCACGAAAGGTGATGAAGAGCTGACAATAATGAGCTCAGCTGCTCTAGGGCTAATAGGTGCCCTAGATCCTTACCATGTTGACATTGCGTCAAACACCACCCCTCTAGTCATCGTTTCGAATTTCAATGATGCAAACGAGTCAATCGAGTTCAGCCGTGTGCTCATTCAGCACCATTTCTTGCCTGCATTTGAGGCATCGGTCGATCCTGTAGTTCAAAAGTATTTTGCCTATGGGATACAAGAATTGCTGAAATTCATGTCTGCTGTAGAGTACAACCAGCTTGTACGACTTTTCGGGAGCTCTCTGGGTAGCACTTTGTTACCATTGCTGAAAACCAAGTACACCACAGAGCTCAAAAACTGGAAGCCACCCCACTACCCAATCTACAGCCCACATATCGCTTATCAGAATTGGCTTACGCTATTTTGCTCCGACATGATGAGCCGTACTTTGGAACCAGAGAATGCGACGCGCATTTTCAAATGGTGCCGAAAAGTAATGCACGGCGCGAATGTAGGCCCCGAAATGTGGGGGTACATCTTACCATATGCTTCGCTTGCTGCAGTTCTGGACCCCCGAGAGGGGGGCGACAATTGCGAAGTGTTTTTATCTGAATGTCTTCTTGTTCTTGGCCGTAGCGGTCGTCACATGCACCCTTTCCATGAGCGAGTTTTTGCCATTGTCGACTATTTCAATCAGTGGATGCGGTCGCGCCGCCAGACAAAGCAAACTCTGCTTGGAATGGACGAGTTACTCGCACGTATTCCTGCGAAGCTAATGGCAATAAGAGCCCTTGAGTCAGGCGCTTTTCCTCGCGCTGTGAGGTATTACGAACAGCAAGTGCGCGAGGAGCCAAGTACCACGCCAGTTGCACTTGAGAGTCTGCGACACATGTATGCATCCATGCAGGACATAGATGCCCTTGAAGGTGCAAGCGCTCGACTGCCAACGATGAATATTGAACAGCAGGTGCTTGAGTATCGTGCAAAGTCGCAGTGGGATGCAGCATTAGCTTGCTACAACGCGCTGCCAGCTTCTGATGCCACCGTGGAAGCAGCACTTGAGTGTCTTCAACGCAGCGGTCGCGAGCGCGAAGTTTTATCTCAGCTTGATGGCGCAGGCCCACTGAAGCTTGCTCCATTAGCCTCAGAGTGCTCTCTATACCTGGGGGACTGGGATTCCTTGGCTAAATGGTCAAGCATGATCGATGGAGAGACTTCCACGGGTTCAGACTCTCTGCCACCACTAGCCGTGCAAGCGATGGGTAATGCATTGCTATCATTGAAAGCTCGAGACTTTGACTCTTTTAATGCTGCCCTCATCTCTGGTCGACAGCATGTGGGACAGCGATTGGGAGACGCAATGAGCATGCAACACATCACATCGCTCCGAAAGATCCGCGAACTGTCGGTATACTTACACGGGCTTGCTGATCTTGAGAGCTTAGGGGCTCTAGTTCTACCTGGCCCAACGTCAGATGATGCTCGTCAGTCGTCTATGGCTGATAATGTTCGTCACCTTCTGGATGGCAGACTTAATGTTTTGAGCCCTCTGAATGAGGGCCCAGAGTTCGAGGCCAGGAGATTCTTGCTATCGCTCCGGGGTGCAACATTGGCTTGTTTGCAGGAAGACTTACCATGGGCGCGCGAAATGATCACAGATGCTCATCTTTTGATTAGCGCAGCAGCGAGAAAGCACCATCAGCCTAACATCGCTTTGATGGAAATAGCCGCTGCGAAGCAGATGGACTCTGATCAGGCGAATAGATCAGCGAATGTAGAACATGCGCGTTTGATGTGGTCACAAGGGGATGCGCGTGCCGCTATCCGAATGATTGGAGCGGAGCTTCCACCCGATTTCGCGAAGACACCCAGAGAGTACCCTGAGGCAGCTGAGCTTGCGCTCGAGTGGACCACTTGGCGAGACAATGCTGCGCAAGCAGACTCCAAAAAGCTTATCGAGAATTACCTGACTGTTGTTAAGGCGGCACCGGAGTGGAGCGAGGCTCAATATCGCTTAGCCAAACATTTCGTTAAGCTATACGATGAGGGATCGTCAGAAGTTAGAGCAGACGGTGTTATTGCTCGCTCAATAGTCGTTCATTTTTCCAGAGCACTTCAACTTGGCACACCACATGCAAACGAAGCTTTGCCGAAGCTGCTCACTACTTGGCTTGATCTGGGAATCACCCCCGTTGAGCTCACGGCTCAGCAAGCTTCCACTCGGCGCACTCAATTAGGTTTAGCCAATAGGGGAATTATCAAATGGGCCGGGCAAGTGCCAGGAAGGCTTCTCTACACTTCGATCCCGCAACTTCTTTCCAGACACAATCACCGTAACAGTGAGGTGAAGAGAACCATTGAACGGCTCGTGGTTAGCGTAGCTACGCAATATCCGAGCCACACATTATGGGCACTGCTCGAAAAGGACGAGCACGCCAAAGGTATGGTTCAAGAAGTGGCAAAGCGCAGTACTGAGCTCTCCCGCCAAGTTACTGCTGCTATTCAAATGGTAAGCAAGCTTCGAAAGCTGTGCTTTTTTCAAACAAAAGAGAGCTCATTAAACATTCGAGCCTTTCATGCAGATTTTGCCAGTTGTCTCGCTGATCAAAAGTTAGCTGTGCCAACTCAGCGAAATATGGACACACTGAACAATGTTTGGATCTTGGAGATTGACGAAAACGTTGTGGTTCAGCAGAGCATGCAACGGCCGAAACGCATAGGCGTTTGGGGTACTGACGGCCTGAAGTACCCTTTATTGCTAAAAGGAAACGATGATGTTCGCAAGGATGCCCGCCTCATAGAATTTACTGGAGCAGTCAACCAACTGCTCAGCTCTGATCCCGCTGCAATGGCGCGACATTTGCAAATTCTTACGTACCGTGTCACTCCATTAGGAGCCAACTCAGGAATAATTGAGTGGGTAGATGGCGCTCTTCCAGCTCGTGGCATTCTATACGGCCTGAGCCGTGCTCACCATCTTGCAATGCAGAGCCCAGCCGTTAAAAAGATGACAACGACGAGCTTAAAACTGTCAGAACGCATAGGGGCGTTTGAGCAGCTCGAAAAAGAGGTACCTCCTGTCTTGTGGGAGTGGTTTGTAGGAACCTTCCCCGATCCAGAGGCGTGGCTTAACTCACGGACTCGATATTCCCGCACACTTGCAGTCATGTCGATGATTGGATATATTCTTGGTTTGGGAGATCGCCATCTGGAGAATATATTACTGTTACAAAACTCAGGGGCTGTTTTACATGTTGATTTCGACTGCTTGTTCGATAAAGGACGAAATCTGCAAGTCCCTGAAATAGTTCCATTCCGCTTGACACAGCAGTTCCGAGATGCGCTGGGAGTTGTGAATCAATACGAAGGCCCTTTTCGCAAAGTTAGCGAGTCAACTCTTAAGCTGGTGCGCGAAAACGAGGATCTTCTCATGGTAGTTCTTGAAGCGTTTGTGTATGATCCCGTTGTGTTCGATAAGATTGCAAACTTGTCACCAAAAGAGGCCATGAAACGCACGCGGTCAAAAATCCGGGGTATTCGTGATCCCGGCGGCGTACCTCTTGGTGTTGGTGGTCTCGTAGATGAACTTATTCACACTGCTGTCTCCGCCGAAAACCTGTGTCAAATGTTCAAAGGGTGGATGCCGTGGGTCTGATGTAGTATGCGTTTTGCTTTTTTCTATGTACATGCTTTACCTTAAAAACGACAAACCAGAGATTCATCCTCATTTCACGGCTTTTTTCTTCAAAGGTTTGGCAGATTTTGAGTCACCCATGATGTAGTCTAGGACTTCATCGAGATTCTGCTCACCGAGTCTCGGGGCAGTGGATTTGTTCTTCTTTGACTTTTTGGGCCTAGAGGTAGCGCCATTTTTGACCTGCTGTTTGTTGGCGGTAGGCAACGGTTTGGAGTGCGCGTTCTGGATGGTGACCTGAAGCAGCTGCTCGAGATATTTCTTGGTTTCCTTGGTGTTGTGGTCATCAGGCCCATGAGTTGCCTTGAAGGCATTGTGAGATTGCTCCATGCTCCGAACTGCACCTTTGAAGTCAAGATCGTTAATCTGGCTTTGAGCATATTCAAACCAAAGCGTTCCTTTGACGCCATTAGGTGTCTTACGGGCCGCTTCAATGGCCTTTTCGAACCACTGTACGGAAGCCTTCTGAAGCTTCGGCTTGCCACTTTTTTGCAACATAATTGCCACGCTGTTTAGCGAGGAGTACAAGTCTAGGTACCCGGGCCATGCAAGGAGATCAATTATCGCAAGAGTGCGCTCGAGCAGCTGAAGCGATGTTGCCACGTTGCCCGCAGCACGCTCGAAGTAAGCAAGATTTGCGTACATTACCAGCACCTCGTGGTTATCTAGGCCCTGCACGCGCTCAGCAACCGTAATAGCCCGTCTTTCGAACTCGATTGCCTTTACAGAGTCAGAACCGTACTCTAAGTATAAGAGAGCGGCATGATTGAGAGCGCGGGCGGTATTAGCATGAGCGGCACCGTACACCTGAGAGTAGATCGACACTGCTTCATTGATAAGGGTGAATCCCTCAGAAAAGGCAGTTTCAATCTCTTCATCTGACAACGAAGCATCCTTTGAAGATGATTCGCTTTCACCCTGAGAAGGCTTTGCTGGAGTATCCTGATCGGGAGCGCCATTCTCGGCGGCAGCGAGACTTCCCTCGCCGTCCTTCTCCTTTTCATTTTCATCACTCGAGGTGGGCGACGTCTCTCTAGACTCGGATGCCTCCTTGGCTTGAGATGCTGCCTCAAGGGAACGTCGTCCAGCTTCCAACGCTTCATTGGCAAGCAAGCTGCGTGGGGAAACAAACTGTACCATAGGATTAACTGCAGCCAATTTGAGATCAGTGGTCCACTGGAGGCCGAGCTTGTGCGATACGGCACGTAGCAAGCTTAGGCGCGGAAGGTGGACAGCCGCCCAGTCATCAGGTAGCGTAGTGAAGCCAAAGTGGGACTCTAGATGCGACTTAATCGCTGCCACGACCTCAGGATCTTGCTGGCGGACCTTTGAGACGAACCCCTCAATGAGGTCTTTCGCGACAACAACGTCGGCATCGACAAGCTCCTGATTCAGCATCCGCTTTAGACTGCGCGCGATAGCCTCCTCCAGCGCGACCTCGGTAAGGCTTTGGAGACCCTGCGTCCTAGCCAGACGCGACACAAGGCCAAGAAGGCGCATGTTTACACCCGCGCGGTGCATCAAAGTGGTAAGATGCTGGCCGTTGAAGGGGTCAATTCCAATGCCGCCGATAATGCTGGTGATCAGCTGCGGAACAATTTCATCGCGAAGATACTTGGAAACATCTTTGGCGGCCTTAATGTCTTCTTCGAGCTCAGCGGCATAGGACTCCGGGAAGTCATCTTTGGACATCCACACATCTGGATTCAAAGGCGCAGGGGCTTTCTTGCCATTGCTCTCTGCGGCAGCGAAGTAGCTCGTGATAGCTTCGGGACGGAGGAAATTGAGTCCAGGCGAGGTCGCTAGCAGGTCCGGAACGTTGAGGCGAGTGAGGTCGATTGCGTATATGCGACCGTCGGTTCCGCGCGTGCCGTGAACGTCGGCGCTGGTGTACAGCTCGATTCCCTTCGCTGTTACAGGGTGGGGCTTGAGGTGCAGCCGTTCGCCAAGCTTTGCCATGAGCCTGCCTACCTTCTCATCATTGTATACCTCTTCCTTGTCTTCGGAGCGACCATAAACAATCATTGGCTCCTCAGTCTCACGGAAGATACCTGGGACGGGGGCCTGGGCAACAAGTCTGCGACCCATGTAATCTATGATGGTGGTGAGCACTGGACAGAGCTCGGGCTCGTCGAGGGCGAGAAGCTGCTCAACGCCGCGCAGGTCCTTTTTGGCTGCTTGCCTTGCCGCCAGATCGCCGCCGAAGTCCGCATACATTTCAGTGAAGTCCGCTCCATAAGTGAAGAATATGCCGTTCGAGAGATATACGTGGGCGCTGGTGGGCTCCTCGTCCGGATTGAGCGGTTTGATACCGCCTTCAACGATTTTAGTGGCGGTGTCTAGAGCTGCAGCCGCGAACTCGTGAGAGACTTGGGCAAGCCTCCGCTCACGAGTGATGCGCTCACCAATAGGCTCGGTTTGGATCTCGCGGGTTGACTGAAAGTCCTCATTGTACTCGCGCACGCCGCCGGCCTCGACACTCGGGGCAAGGGTTTGGGTGCATGGCCCTGACCCCAGCTCAGGCACCTTGTCAACAAGCCAAGGTGCCACACTGACAACTTGGGGCACAGCAACGCACGCAAGCGGGTTTGCCTTAATTTTATCGGCGAGCTTGCGGGCCTGGCCAATCGTGGCCGGACTTACCTGTTCGATCAGCTGGATGAGGGTCGATGCCGGGGCAGCAGTCTTCGCTGGCAACGCAAACACATCATCGGTGAGCTGCGGTACATTGAAATAGCCGCGCGTGGAGGCAACAAAGTGCCACGTTTTGCCATCGTTTGCGCGGAACTTGAGGAATGCAATGATGCCCTGCATCCGCGCGCGCGGGTCGCGAGTGACGTTCTGCCATTTCGAGACCTGGAGTTCGCGGGCGGCCGGCTTGGGGATTGAATCGTTTGGGTAGGCTGCAAGAACGTCGATGTCGTGCTTGGCAGCCGCGGCATCGGCGATCTCGAGCAATTCGTCCTCACCGAGCTTCTTGGTTTTCTTGGTGCTTGGCTTGATCTCGGCAACGCGCGTGGGCCCAGCGTTGAGGTAGGTCGACTCGACTCCACCAAGGCCAAGCGCTTCGCGCGCGCGCTCGAGCTGAAGCTCAACGTCTCTCCAGGTCTGGTTGGTCAGCTCGATCTCAAGATCGAGGTTTGACTGCGTCTCACCGAGGAGATCAGCAACGTGGTTCTCGAGAGAAGCACGAACGCCGTTGTGCAGCAAATCGAAGGCGGTTGCCGGCTGGAGCAGCGGGCTGAGCGCAAGGAGGTACTGCTTGATGCTGCCGAAAAAGTCTTCGCTGTCCACGGACAGCGAGTAGTTCGACGGCTTGAGAGGGGACTTGACCGTTACCGAGACGTCCGGCATAGTATCTATAGGGTTTGAACGGCGAGTCCACTAGCGGTCGCTTGCGCTGCTCACTTGTCAAGTGGATTTTTTCGGCCAGCCAACCCGGGGGAGCCATCTCATGTGACTGGAAAGGCTGTAGGGTAGCGCGCCGGATGCGTCGATCCAGGGCTCGGCGAACGAACAGCCTCGGATTCGGCAATGGATGTTTGAGTGATATTACTGGTACAGAGGGGTATATAGTAAATATTGTACATTCTGCTGGGGTGCAAGAAATCTCGGGGTGACAGGGCTCCTTCGGCTTATTCGCTCTCTGCCGCAGCCTTCTTCCGACGCTTCTTGTCGTCCTTCTTGTCGTCCTTCTTACCCTCGGACTTTCGGTGCTTCTTCTTCGACGGGGTGGCCTCCTCCACAGGGACTGCCACAGGTTCCTGACTTGCGGGCTCCTGGCTCAAACCGCCGGCAGGCTCCTCGCTTGCCACAGAGCCGGCATGCTCCTTGTAAGCAGCAGTCTGCGCGTGCCATTTCTCGAGGGCTTCCTGGTGCTCCTGTAGCAACTCGTTGCGAACTTTAGAGTCGAGTTTATCCCAACGCTCCTTGACAACGTCGCGGAGCTCTGCACGTGTCAGATCGGGCAGGTTCTGGGCCTTGCGCTCCTCCTGTATCTTCTTCTGCTCAGCGTTGTGGAACCGCAGCTGCACGTTCAGTGGGCGTTTGGGGAGGTTCGGGTCGCGCGACGCGCGCTTGCGGCGCTTCTGCCCGGGCTCTTCGGCCGATCCCTCGGCGTCTTTACCCGATGATGCGTCCTCTGCCGATTCCGGCGCGGCAGCCGCGACAACAGCCGCTGCCGCCTCGCGTGCGGTTTCTTGCTTGAGCCCCTTATCAGGGAGCCCATCAAGCGCTGCGCGCAGGTCATCGACGTCGAGGCCGAGGCCCTCGAGGTAGTCAATGAGCTCGAGCGTGGCAGACGACGCGTCGCCTGCAGCCTTCCATAGTGAGAACAAGGCGCTTACTGCCTGCAATGGGGGGTTAGTATTCTGCCGAATAAAAAAAGGCGGGAAGTCAATGCACGGATACAAATGCCTCCGCGGAAGTACTTACGGCGTCCTTCTTCACTTTAAGCTCAGCGAGGTTGATGCTCATAGTGAAACGTTGTGGGGGTGGAGACGCGTTCTGATGCGGTGATGTGATGATGAGGCGGCTGATGGGATCGCAGTAGCTATATTACGTCATGCGTAAGCTTCGCTTATGTCAGACTTCCAGGTAGCTGCCAGCGACTAGTAGCTAGGCACGTGTGAAGCGTATGACCCTCCTAAGTGTTACGCGCTAGGCCACTACGGGTGCAGTATAAGAATTCTAGTAAGAGGTTAAGGTAGTACCAAACACGCAGCGCGAGCCCGCGGGTTTGCATTTCTAAGCTAGCCGGTGTTTGCAGTAGCGGCAGCATTGACACCACTGTATCTGTGACAGAGCATTGGAGCGACCAGCCGACAGGCGTTTAACCGCAATTAATGGAGCACATAAAACGATTTTTTTATGATTAAATAACTAGGGTAGGAGCCACCGCCATGCCGCGATGTTTAGTGGCCCTGGCGCCTGAGCTCGGCAATAACGTTGTTCATGTTCTCGAACTTGCGGAGGGCACGGCTGTGAGTGCCGAGCTTCCTCTTCGCAAGCTTCTTAGCGCGCTTCTCCTGCGAGTTGCGGATCAGCTCAACGAGACGGCGCTCGTAAGGAGCCATGCCAGTGACCTCCGACACAAGGGAGCGGACGAACTTGGTGCGGTTCGACAGAGCGCCCTTGCGGTAGGAAACCTTAGGCTTAACAGCCTTAGGGGTGACCTTGTGGCCCTTGTTCTGGCCAACAGCGATTCCGGACTTCGTAGCCATTGTTGTATGCTTTGCAAGTGGAGGGTGGTGAAAGATACAATGGGCACTTGAGACTGAAAATTTTAGATGAGTCGGGTGCCTCATATCACGTGTGACCTGAAAGAAATCGTTGATTAGGTAATACTGAGCGGAAACATATCGGCTGACAATAGCGGACGGGGCAGCTGTTGGGAAAGTGTCGTTTGTAGTGGGCGCGCTGCGGTGTGAGGGCCGCCATGCCAAAAGCTATGGGGAATTCTCCATCATACCGCGGGCCCACAAAAGCCCACAAAACCAGTTGAATTGCGGCGTAATAAAATATACTGTCGATTTATAGAGTGTTCTTGAATTGAGAATTGTGCTTTTTGTGATGTCATATGTACATTTACGTTGATCGCTCCTCGCGAGCCTTAATTAGCATCGCGAAGCTTATATATGCTAGTATCGACGCCCTCCTGCTCAAGCAAGCCCAGCAGACTGTCTCCACTGAGGTCTCGGTACTTCAGTCTATACTCTTTGAGCGTGCCACTCTGGCCGGCCGTCTTCACGTATAGGTCCTTGATCAGGCGGGCCTTGCCAACAGAAAGCCCATCGAGCGGCTTGGCCTGCGTGCGCTCCTGCTCTGCAAGGCGCTCCAGGACATCGAATCGCAACCGCCAACCAAAGGGGCCCAGCTCTTTGACGCGCGCGCTCGAGTCCTTGAGCAGATAGTTGTCGAGCCCGCCCTCTTTGGTGATCGTGCGAAGCACCGAAGTTACCAGACGGATCTTGAGCGATTTCTTGAGTGCCTCGCTCCACAGAGCAACCCGCTGAACATTGGGCCGGAACACGCGGCCGCTCTTCTGGTTGAACTTCCCGCTGACCTTGTTGCCGAACTGCAGCACCTTGCCGCCGTACAGTCCACGATTGCTCTGCTTATAGATGTGAGAGTCGCCGTACGGGTATTCCGGATAGGCAGGCACCTCTCTTGGGAGCAGCGTGTTGGGATCGCCGGGCGAGAACTGCAGCGGCTGCTTTGATCTGCGCCGAACGACGTGCGCAAACTCGCGCTGAGGCGCGGCTGCCGACGAAAACATGCGCCGGCACGCCTGCGACACCTCTGCGCCCGAGACCTGGAGCCATCTCATCCTGTGCTGCTCTCTCTGGCTCTGGCGAACGCTGGCAATCGGGATCCGCTCACAAAAAATACCGCGCGCACACGATACTGCCGACGTCTCAGCGGATCTTGTGTGGGCACGGGTTGGGCCACGCTCGCCGCAGGTGCGGTCCTCGTTGACTTAGCCCCACAGCGCACCACCCGCTTGAAGCGGATTACCGAAGCGCGTGGGTAATCCCCTCGACCTCGCAAAAGCATAACCCTTGCCTGGACGAGCCGCCTTGCTGGCCTATATATACGCCCTAACCAGTACCAGGGTCGACCATCGTAGTATTGAAACTTGCATAATGGGACAATTGGTAGAGGGAATCTGGCAGAACGTGTGGTACGACACCAAGTCGACCGGCGGCCACTTCAAGCGCACGGTCACAGCGTTCCGCAACCGCATCGCGCCGGGCACCAAGTTCACGCCCGAGAAGGGCCGCTACCACCTGTACGTTTCGTTGGCGTGTCCCTGGGCGCACCGCACGCTCGTGGTTGGCAAGCTGAAGGGCCTTCTCGGCTCGGCGAAGCTGAACAGTCTGACGCCGCAGACGCCGGAGTCCGACGCAATCATTCCCGTGCACGTTGTTCACCCTGTGATGCTGGAGAACGGGTGGACGCTGGCCACTGACTTCCCTGGCGCGACCGGCGACCCGGTGCTGCACAAGAGCTTCTTGCACCAGGTTTACACCACGGCCGAGCCGAAGTACAGTGGGCGCGTCACGGTGCCGGTGCTGTGGGACACGAAGGAGAACACCATTGTCAACAACGAGTCTCAGGAAATCTGCGAGATCTTCAACTCGGCGTTCGATGAGCTTCCCGGTGTCCGCCAGGTCGACTTGCTACCCAAGGACCTTGTGGAGGGCACCGAGATGGCGAGCCTTGATGAGCGCATTTACAACACCGTGAACAACGGCGTTTACAAGTGCGGCTTCGCGACGTCGCAGGAGGCGTACGATCAGAACGTCACGCCCCTGTTCGACTCGCTCGACTTCCTGGAGGAGCGCCTGAGCACGAAGCGGTACTTGCACGGCGAGCGCCTGACCGTCAGCGACGTGAAGCTGTGGACGACGCTGGTGCGCTTCGACCATGTCTACGCGACGCACTTCAAGACCGATAAGAAGCGCTTGTACTCTGACTACCCGAACCTGAGCGCGTACCTTCGCGACATTTACCAGATCGGCGAGAACGCGGACACGGTGAACCTTCTGCATATCCGCAGCCACTACTTCCGCTCTCACCCGACGATCAACCCCGCGGGCATTGTGTCGGTGGGCCCGACCGTTGACTGGAGTGCGCCGCACCACCGCGAGAAGCTGGGCGCGTCTGTCATTTCGGAAAAAAAGTAAGCAGATTATAATTAGTTAGTAGATTTACAACGCTTTAGGTCCAGACTACTGTTACTAGAGGCTCGTGCTGGGCCGTTTTACGATCTGTGGGGCCCGCAGGAAGAGGGTGCTGCCGCCTCAGAGGGTGTCCCTCAGGGCCGGGCGGGGCGCCTGCCAAACTCCCTGGGCACGGCGTAGTGGCTGCCTGGCCCAGCGGGGCCCGCCATGGCGATTGCTCTTGTAGCTCAGTTGGTTAGAGCATAGGTCTCATAATCCTAGTGTCGTGAGTTCGACTCTCACCAAGAGCATTTTTTTGATCGCCAGTGGTATATTTTGTTAACTATAACGCTACGGGGTGTGAGGGCATCCTCTAGCGGGCTACCGACACTATGTGCTATCGCGAACCCTCCAGAGCGCTCGCGAGCGACTCCTGGAGATTACCCATCTGCTCCTCGTACCTTCGGTTCGTTTCCTCGAGCTCATGATTCCGTTTCAGCAGACCTGCTGTTGATACGAGATCCTGGCTGCTTCGCAAGAGGGCCAGCTCTTGCTCTATTTCGCTCGACTCGTACTTCACCTGCGCCAGCTCGCGCGTCAGGGCGTCCAGCTTGCTCGCCAGCTCGCTCTGCGTCTGCCGCTCGCTGTCGCGCGCCGCCAGCTTGGCCTGCAGCTCCTCGTTCTCATGCTTCAGATGGGCGACGGTGAGCCCCGACTCGACCATCTTGTTAGCGATCTGGACGTGCTCGACGTTCAGAGCCTCGAACGACACCTCGAGCTGCCGGTTCTGGAGCGAGAGGCGCGCATTCGATGCGCGCAGCTGCTCGAGCTGCTCCATCCGCTCCTTCTCAAGCCGGTTCAGCTCCTGGTGCTCGATCTCGTACTTCGACAGAAGCTGCGGCGACAGATCGACCTGGCTGGTGAGCCTAACCAGCTCGTTCTCGTTGCCCAAAAACGGATCAAACACCTTTTCTTTGAGGAACGGCAGCAGCTCGTCGATCCCAGACTGCGTGAGGATCTCGTTCGCCGACGCCTCCATCAGCGCCAAAGCGAACCGCAGCAGCGCCTCGAGCCCCTCCGCAATCACAATGTCGAAGATGCGCAGCGCAAGGTCGATGGGGAACCGGTACGTGAACATGGTCAGGAACCACTGCGACGCATACATGCTCGACTGGACGCCCTGGCGCCGGAGATGCGTGTGCACGGACTCGAGCGTGTCCTCGACCAGCCGGTCAAACTGGTAGAGCTTGATGTGCAGACCGGGCATGTCAGCCATGAACATCGAGCGGAAGTCGTACGTCTTCAGGAGCTGCACAAACACGCAGAACGCCTCGACCTCGGTCAAGTTGTGCAGCAGTGGCACGGCAATGAACGCCATGCCCTGCGTATACCCGACCTCGGGGTCGAACAGCGAGTACGCGCGTAGCACGCGCGCCAGCGAGTCGCGGTCGACGTGCCGCGCCATCGGCGTGCGGTCGACGTCCTTGGCAATCGCCGACGCGCACGGCGCGTCCTCAACCACCACCAGCGACTCGTAGAGCTGCTCCATTGCCGACGACTTCGAGCTCGAGATGACCTGCCACAGCAGCCCGCGAAGCTCGTCCGGGAACCCGTTCTGGATCGCCTGGCGTAGTCGCTCGGGCTGCGCACACGCAACCGCGTCGTAGTCGCCGATCACCCCGGCCCAGAACTCCCAGTTCGTCGCATCGAGCGTGGGCTGGCGCGCAACAAACGTCTGCTGCAGCTCGAGCAGCCCGGCCTGCGACTCTGCCTGTGCCTTGGCGCCGCGCTTCTCCCGGTTCTTCTGGAGCCGGCGCAGCAGCAGGTTCGAGCCCGAGCCCGAGCCCGATTCAAGCTGGCTGAGAGGCGGGAACCACGAGCGCCGCCCGGCGCCTTTTAGGTCCACGAGCCGAGGAGACGGCGAGCTTGTTGTTATGCTGGATCCCGACGAGCCGGTGATCGCTTGAGCGGTGCCCACCGAGATCGGGCTGGCCTGCGCGTCTGCGGCCTCGGCCGAGGGGGAAGGAAGGCTCGATTGGCTTGGCGCGCGTTCCATCGTGCGGCCCTGCGCGAGCTGCGGAGACGCGGCGTAGGCTGCGTAGGACGCAGTTTGAGACGCCGGCTGCGAACCGCGGCGCTGGCTTACAGAACCGCTATCTCCGGTATCGGTGGCCACAACGCTCAGAGGAACAAGCCGCGTGAACACTTTGGACTGCGGACGCGCCGATCGGCGCACAGGCTCGCTTGTGCTCGCTGAATCCCCGGGCATCGGCGGTTTATTATTGTTCGTACTTTTGTTATGTAACCTTAACGCGTCGCGGTCGTATATTAGTGGTATTGAAAGGTGCGAGACGAGTTGAGAAGCGGAAGGGTAAGAGCAGTTTGGGAGTCGGGGTTGGCGGCCGGTTGTGTGGTTCTGCTGGCATGCGATTGTGTAGCCATTCGGCTGTGCAGCTGTTTGAATCAACGAGTGCGCCTCGACCGCTTGATGGAGAGAACTAGGGCGTGTGCACCCGTCTGATTCCCTTACTTGCATTGCGCTTGGCGCGCAGTCGACAAGTTAGTGTCAAACGCGGCTTTGCATTGCTCTTCTGATTTGGTGCTCACCCTTATAGCTCGCTCGCATATTCCTCGGCCAAAGGCAGCAATAATCTCAATATTATCAAAGCGTTGAGCGATAAAAAAGAGCCAGCCGAGGAAAAGCCAGGAACATTTTATTTAGATATATGATTGCCGTCATATAACTGGGGCTACGCAGCTAACGCACCGGGGCCCTCTCTGCAGGCAGCTATAAATTCATACGGTGTGTCATCAAGCAGTGTTGCTGGTAGATCGGGTTCGTCGTGTGCTGCTTGCTAGAAAAGTGAATCCAAGAATTCGATTCAAGTCGCCCGCTACCTCAGATAATCGTTCAATTGAACTTATGAGTGAGGAGGTTGGCGCCGAGTTGCGCCAGAAAATTGGCGCGCAGTTCTGGCCACGGCTCGTGCGCCGCGTAACCCGCAAAAACCTCGCAGAGGCGGCATTTGACCCGAAAGCTCCGGCTGGCAGCAGTAGCCGCGTATTTGTGCCCAGTGACACTGCTGGTGAAGAGCTCGCCTTCTACAGGAGTGATCCATCAGTCACCGTCGAGCGACTGCGGCCCCCGGATCAATTCGATGACGACTACATCTACCGCGTTTCCTATACCCCTGGGCTTCTTGCGCTGGAGTATGAGGCCGGCGCGCCAGTCCCCTATGTGATCCCCGGTGGGCGGTTCAACGAGTTTTTTGGCTGGGACTCGTATTTCATGGCACTGGGCCTGATCCAGGACGGTTTCTGGGCCGAGGCCGCGACGGTGGCAACTCAGTTTGCGTATGAGATCAACCACTACGGCCGTATTCTGAACGCCAACCGTTCCTACTTCCTAGGCCGCTCGCAGCCGCCGTTTCTCACCGACCTCGCGTGGAGGCTGCAGCAGAAATTCCCTGACAAGTTTGCTGGGTGGATGCATGCTGCCATTCGCGAGTACCAAACGGTGTGGATGGCAGCGCCGAGGTACGATGCTGAAACCCAACTATCGCGCTACACGGCAGCCGGTCGCGGGATCCCGCCCGAGGTCGAGCCCGGCCACTTCGACAAGGTCCTCGAGCCGTACGCCCGGAAGCATGGTGTCTCTGTCTCAGAGTTTTCGCAGCAGTACAATGATGGCAGTTTTAGCGAGCCTGCGCTCGACGACTTCTTTCGTCACGATCGCGCCGTCCGCGAGTCGGGCCATGACGTCACCAGCCGGTTCTTCGAAGTGTGTGCCGATTTGGTGACGGCAGATCTCGCGAGCTTGCTCTACAAGTATGAAGTAGACATCGCGCGGGCGATTGCCGAGTTCCCTGCCGAATTCCCGAGCGAAAAGGCCGAGGAATGGCAGCATCGCGCGTCTACCCGCAAGCGCGCGCTCAACACATTTCTCTGGGACGAAGAACAAAGCCGTTTCTGCGACTACAATGTTGCAACGCACGCAAAGCACGCACCACTCGTTCCTGCGACGATTTTGTGGCCGCTTTGGAGCGGATGCGCGACACCCGAGCAGGCGGCAGCTATTGTCAAAACCGCGCTGCCTCACATCGATCTCGTTGGCGGAATCGCGTCTACGTCGAAGCTGGAGTCGAGCCAGTGGCAGTGGGATTACCCAGCCGGGTGGGCACCGCACCAGATCCTGGCGTGGGAAGGGCTAGAGAAGTACGGGTTCCACGGCCTTGCAAAGCGGCTTGCTAAGAGCTGGCTGGCCACAATCACGAAGGGTTACGAATTGAGCAACGGTGCGGTTTTCGAGAAGTATGACGTTACGGGTGTGGATGCACCGCAGGACGTGCGGTCCGAGTACGGGAACCAGGGAAACAACGAGACGGGGTTCGGATGGACGAATGCCTCGTTTGCAATTGCGTGGGATCGGTACCAAAAGGGTTAGTGGTACAATGCCAGTTTGATGCCAGTGTACACAAACCGGGTTTTATATTACATTATTTATTTCTCTGCGGTGTTATGATAGACGATTAACAGCTGAAGGGCGTGAAGACGTGGAAATCGCGTAAATATTTACCCGCTTAGCCGTACGTCGTGTGCATGATCACACAGCCATAACACAGGCATCATCACAGAGCAGCGATCGGTCTCGAGATTTAAGGAGATGTTTGGTGCCCAAGCAAGTGGCGGCGGCCTATTTGGCCAGAAGCCTCCGGCGAGCACAGGCGGCCTCTTCGGATCACAAGCCAGTCAGCCCACACAGCCAGTACAGCCAGCGCAACAGACCTCATTATTTGGCGGTCAACAACAACAGCAACAGCCGCAGCAGCAGCAGCTGCCGCAGCAGCAGCAACAGCAGCAACAACCGGGGAGCTCATTTGGCGGCAGCGGCTTGTTTGGCTCGAGCCAGCTGCAGAACCAGCAGCCGCAGACAACGCAACTGCAAACCCAGATGCAGCCGAGAAGGCCGTTTGGCTCCACAACTACGACGCCGGCATTTGGACAGCAGCCACAGCAACAGCATCAACTACAACAGCAGCAACAACAACAACAGCAGCAGCAGCAGCAGGCGCCTGTAATAACCCCATTCACGCGCCCGAGTGACCTTCCCGAAAGCTACCAGAAGGAGCTCGAAAGTATGGACTCGTACATCCGCCAGCAGGTCCAGCTCGGCGAGGATCTGAATCACTCTGTTTCCGAGCACCGGCGCCTTGTGTCGAGCGTGCCGCGGGACGTGCAGCTGCTGAACTTCAAGCTGACCGGCGCGCGCGAGACGCTGCGGTTCGACGACGCGCAGCTGGCAAAGCTGCGGCAGCTGGTCGAGGTGGACACCGCCGATGCGGAGCTGCTGGTCGAGGTGACAAGCCAGCCCCGGCGGTACGACCGCCTGTTGCCGTACTTCCAGCGAGTGGTCGCGTGTGACGACCGGCTGCAGCAGCTGGCGGTAGCCGTGCGCGACGTGCAGCAGGTGGTCACGGCGGAAGAGTTCGGCAAGCGCGTCACCTACGACGAGCAGGGCGTGCGCGCCCTGCCGCAGGCGATGCGCGAGGAGTACATGTACTTCATGAGTCTCGCAGACCGGGTTGCGGAGCCGCACCGGTACATCGAGGACCGCGGCGAGGGCGACGGCTCCGAGTACCTTGCTTCGGAGTAGTCGAAGTCGTGTCGCGCGCGCGAGCTGCGACGGCTCACGTCACCGCACTAATTGTCACTAACTGTAATATAATCTCTTGCAACGTAGATCAACTGGACCTAATTTGATTCTAGCTAAATTGGCGGCTCGCCTTCTCAATCGCGTATTTTTAAACACATATTCGGCCGGCCCAGCCAGCTCGTGGGCGATGTTGAGGTGTGTCCTCTTTGTGGGTGCGGCGGTGTGTCCCTAGGCGGCTGGGTCTCTTGCTCGAAACGTGACCGGATCCACCCAGCTGAGACCCCGGCTAGAATCCTTTCAGAGCGATCCGCAGACCCGAGGAGGCCTGCTACATTTGACACTATGGGAATCCCGAAGTTCTTCCGCTACATCGCGCAGCGGTGGCCGCTGTCGTCGCAGCAGGTGAACGACAACGTCATTCCCGAGTTCGACAATCTGTACCTCGACATGAACAGCATTCTCCACACGAGCACGCACAACAACGCAGAGAATGTCGGCCATATCTCCGAGGACCAGATGTACACGGCTATATGCAACTACATCGAGCATCTGTTCGCCGTGATCACGCCCAAAAAGGTGTTCTTCATGGCGATCGACGGTGTCGCGCCGCGGGCGAAAATGAACCAGCAACGCGCGCGCCGCTTCCGCTCGGCCATGGATGCCGAGAACGCGCGCCGCAAGGCCGCCAGCCGCGGCGAGGTTCTCGACGAAGACCCGTTCGACTCGAACTGTATCACCCCGGGCACCGAGTTCATGGCCCGCCTCACGCAGCGCCTGCGCTACTTTATCGCCCGCAAAATCACCGAGGATACGCGCTGGCAGGAGTGCACCATCATCCTCTCGGGCCATGAGGTCCCTGGTGAGGGCGAGCACAAAATTATGAAGTTCATCCGCAGCCTGCGCTCCCAGCCGGGCTATTCGCCGAATACGCGCCACTGTCTCTTCGGCCTCGACGCCGACCTCATCATGCTGGGCCTCAGCACTCACGAGCCCCACTTCGCGCTGCTTCGTGAGGAGGTCTCGTACGGCCGCCAGATCCGCTTCCAGAGTTCCGAGCTTAGCGAGCAGCGGTTCATGCTCCTCCATCTCGCGCTCGTGCGCGAGTATATTCAAATCGAGCTCTCCGGCCCGGACAACCCGACCGCCGACTTCGAGCGCATGCTCGATGACTTCGTGCTCATCTTTTTCTTCATCGGCAACGACTTCCTCCCGGAGCTGCCTATGCTCATGATCAATGATGGCGCCATCCCGGTCATCCTCGACACCTACAAGGCGTATCTCCGCCAGTCGGGGAACAAGTACCTTGGCAAGAACGGTGTTATTGACTTCCTCGCCCTTAAGCATTGGATGGAGCACCTCAAGGTGTACCAAGTGCAGAAGTTCGAGGAAACGAGTCAGGACCTCTCGTGGTACAACGCCCGGCTCGACGACGTTGAGTCCCCAGACTCTGAGGAAATCGTTCTGTCGCTGCCTCAGCGGGCGCTCTTCGATGAGATCGCCCCAGTGCTTTTGCGCATGCTCAGGGCGGGCACCGTCGATGCTGAGTACACAATAACCACCACCGAACAGCAATTTCTGTCGCTTCTGGCCACCCAGACAGGGTTCGAGTACGCCAACGGCGTTCTGCGCTATCAGGCGGCAGTCGAACCTAAGCTTGCCCGCAAAATCATTCGCCAGTACGACCACGCGCGCGTGAACGATCCCAGCAAAAAGCTTGAATATGCTCAAAGGTTCACCGAGTGGAAAAACCGGTACTATCAAAGCAAGTTCAAAGATACTCTCGACTCAGAGACCGTTCAAAAGACCGCTGAAAAGTACCTCGAGGGCCTCCAGTGGGTGCTGCTCTACTACTACCACGGCTGCCCGTCGTGGTCCTGGTACTATGATAACCACTATGCCCCAATGACCACCGAAATTATCACCGCGATCGGCGAGGGATACTCGCCCAAATTCGATGTTGGCACGCCGTTTTTACCTTTTGAGCAGCTCATGGCTGTGTTGCCTGATCGCAGCGTCAAGCTGCTGCCCCCGGCATTGCGTCCGCTAGTCCTTGAGCCCACGTCTCCAATCATCGATTTTTACCCGCACGAATTCGCCCTTGACCAAAATGGAAAGAAAGCAGACTGGGAGGCAGTGGTGCTTATCCCGTTCATTGATCAGGACAGGCTCTTGAAGGTGGTAAAGCCGGTCGAAACCAAAGGCCTGACTCCGGAGGAAATGCAGCGTAATTCCCGTGGTGCTGAGTACGAGTTCAGCTTTGACCCTAACGCTGCAAGCCTTTACAAATCGCCGACCCCGTCACTGCCGGATATCCCAGCCTCGACGTGCGTCGTCAAGGTTCTTAGCTTCCCGACACAAGAGGTCAAATACGGCTTGCTTAAGGGCGCTCGCAAAGGTGTTAATGCTCTTGCTGGCTTCCCGTCGCTTTATATGCTCCCGTTTGACTGGGAAATCGAGGCTGGGAAGGGCGTCAAGGTGTTCGAAATGCCCTCTCGCGATAAGTCCGTTATCGTCTACGTCAAGCCAGCCCAACATGGCGTGAGCGTCGGCGACCGCGTGTTTGTGAACTGGCCATTTCTTACTGAGGCTAAGGTCACGGCGGTATTGGCACGCGAAGCTTCGGCGTCTTGGACAAGAGATCTTCCGCGTTTGTCAGAGGACTACCAGCGTCGCGGTGTACAGATCGGCGAGACCGAGGCTTTGGTTCGCGTCGGCGAATTGCAGGGTCTTCGGCGACAGGAGGACGGCTCTTACAGAAAGGAATTTGGAGGTGCCGAACATGTGGTCCCTGTCCAATTGATCGTTCCCAATGTTGAAAGTGAGGACCCTAGGTTTGCGGAGCGAGATGCTAAGCCCATTGAAGACGAGTTTCCGCTGAACTCCAACGTTCTGCTGCTGGTAGCTAAATACTTCGGATGCCCGGCAACCGTCATGTCCTATCAAGATGGCTTGGTCGACGTCGAGGTATTTGTGCCGAGCTATCGCGACCCCTTGTTCGCTATTGCGCGCGGGATTGCCGAGAATGAGAGGACTCATATCCGGTGGTCGTCACTCGAGCAAGTGGCAAAATCTTTGGCGGTGCCCGTGAAGTTCTTATTGCAGCTTACGTCTCGCTATGTGGTTGAGGCTGGCGGCGAGACGTTCAACATTGCGCTTTCCTTGAGGAAACATGGACTCGGCCTCATGGCAGAGGGGTACTCGCGCCTCGGATATCGAGGCCAGTGGGAATTCAGTGACCGCGGCGTTGCTATTTTACTTGCTTATCTCCGAGAGTTCCGCGAGCCTTTCAATTCGCTGCGCGGAACATCTCGAGGAATCAGTGCCGAAGTGGCGAAGACCATGCGCGACTGGGTGAGGAAGCACTCCGATTCAATCGCTTTCGTTCCTACCACTACGAACCACTTGACGCAACAGAGCGTGGCTGCCTTGGAGCAGAAGGTGATTCAGTTGCCGGCAACTCACATTGAGAAGGTTTTGGTCAAAGGCATAGATGGAGGCGCCCTCTTGTCTCCATCGCACGCTCATCATCAGCTGCGACGCCAGAACTTTAAGCTCGGTGACCGCGTTGTATCCGCCTTGAGCTTTGGCAAGGTGCCCTTGTATATGCGCGGGGTGGTTGTTGGTGTCAATGGCGGCGGTAGCGCCGCCTCAACAACGCTTGACGTTTTGTGGGATCACGAATTCGAAGCAGGTTCTACCTTGGACGGTCGTGCGACCACCAAACGTGGCTTGATAGTGAGTGCTGACTCTGTTTTGAATTTGTCGTACGCTCAACTCACCTTCAACCAGGCCTCCCCACGCGAAGATGGCTTCATTAACGCTCGTGCGATCACCCGCCGCACACCCGCTAACGGCGGACAGGGCGAGAAGTCGCGCCCTCAGGCGAGAAAGTTTGTCCCTGCGGCGCCTCGCAACGATTGGGCTGCCGCGAAGCAGGTCAAGACCAATGCGTCTGGCCTCCATCTGCTGCAAGCGCTGGGACGCGACGAACCTCAGACTGTACCTCCTCCTTCTAACGCTCCTGTTGCGGCAGCCCCTGCGCCTACCGCTTCAGCTTCGGGAAATAGACCTGAGAAATCCGGTGAAGAGACCCCTCGAAAGAGTGCCAGAGGTCCTAAGAAACCCTCGTTGAAGGCGAAGGGCTCTGAATCCTCTTCAAGCTCTGTGCAAGCTGAGGCGCCTCGTTCGGGGACCGCAACGAAGTTTGATTCCAAGCCCAGACCCTCGAGAGGCCCAAAGGACCCTAAAGATTCAAAGGGTTTCAAAGGTCAATCCACGAGAAATTCGAAGGTGCAGAAGGGAGCGGCTAAACAAGAGGACTCGAAACTTGAGAGGCCTGAGAAGACTCAGAAGCCTGGCAAGTCTAACAGGTCTGATGAAAAACCGCCGACTGAGGGAGCAACGCCATCTGAAGCCCCAACTCATCTGGTTTTGCCTGAGGTCAAGAACAACAAACCTCGGAACGCAGAGTCTGCCAAGACTTTGCTCGATGCGCTCCTGCTCAAAAACTAAACCCAAAAAAAAGAGTTCTGATAATAATTAACAAGTATAATACTGATGTCGATTGACACCCGCTTTTTCAATTTCTGTTCGTCGAGAGACCCTGAATACAATTGGGGCACCACGGCGGTCCAATAGCCTACAAGCGGCTCAAATAGTTGAATCGATCTCATCGTTCACGTGATTCAGACTCGCGATTGACAACGCCTCATGCACCAACGCGATCTGTCTCATTGGAAAAGCATTGGAGCTGAAAACTCGATGCTGGGAAAGCAGGGACACCTTCATCGGACCTGGGCCAACACATACAGTTCGTTTCCAGAGCTGTACTATCAGCCCGCTTCTATCGCGGATGTCCAAGAGATCTGTAAAGTTGCGTCGTCGCGGGGAATTAATGTCGTGGTAACTGGATCAGCGCACTCGCCATCGACAATAACAATGACAAAGGGGTGGCTGGTTAATCTTGACCGCCTCGATCGTGTCATCGACTTTCAGGAAGGAAAGGGTTATACTGATGTTTACGTCGAGGCCGGCATTCGGTTGCGCGATATAAATGCATTGCTGGCGGAGCGCGGCCTTGCACTACAAAATTTGGGCTCTATCAGCGATCAGAGCGTTGCTGGTGTGATTTCTACTGGCACTCATGGATCGTCATCGTGTCATGGTCTGATCTCTGAGCAAATCGTCAGCCTTGAGATGATTACCCATAACGGTGAGCTTGTTACTGCCTCAGAGACGATGAATAGCGACCTTTTCAAGGCGCTGCTACTTGGACTTGGTGCGTTCGGCGTGATTGTCCGGGCCAAAATCCGGTGCGTTCCGGCCTTTAGTCTCCTATCTCGGTCCTACGCCCTCGACTTCGACAAGCTTTTGTCGAAACCCGTGTGGGAAAAGATCTTCCTGGAGTCTGAGTTCCACAGAATTTGGTGGTACCCGTACTCCAACAAGTGCTTTGTCTGGCAGGCTGATCGGACTCTTGACAAGCCGCGACCGGCTCCATACTCGTTTTACGGCACGCGCCTTGGCCGCTTGTGGTACGAGTTTTTGCTGTGGTTGACGGTCAGCGTTTGGCCGCGCTGGACTCCTCGCGTAGAGAAGTGGCTGTTTAGAAAGCAGTTTGACGAGAACAGTGTTCATGAGCACATAGGCCAGAGTGACACGCAAATCAACATGGACTGCCTATTCAAGCAGTTTGTGAATGAGTGGTCGCTGCCGCTCACTGAGGGTCCCAGCGCGCTTCGCGAGCTGCGAACCGAGATTACGAAGGAGAACTGGTACGTCCATGCTCCAATTGAGATCCGCGCGTCCAACACGACGCTGCCAGCTGAGGTTGTCACTGCGAAGTCTGAAACCGGCCACCCGGGACCAGTCTATGGGAATGTTACAAGGCCTCTTCTAGATCCCTCACCTTCGCTCCCGTACGCGGCTCCTGGTTCCATTACCAATGAACAGCTCACGCTGAATCTCAACGCTACGATGTATCGGCCGTTCATGTTTGATCCACCCATTGCCGAGTGGTTCGGCACATTCGAAGAAATCTGCGAGCGGCACGGAGGCAAGCCGCATTGGGCGAAGATTTTCGTGCGCAATCCATGGCTCAAGCCCGAAAACCAGCCCGCTGTCGACAAGTGGATTGCGGAACGCGAGCGGTGGGATCCGAACCACTTGTTCGGCGGCACGGAGTGGTTGGTTGAAAAGGGGCTCGAGAAGGGGCTGAGCGGGAAGCACTAAAAAATAACTCTAATACGATATATGACTGGACGACCACTTTGTACATTCTCCCACAGGGTGTCTTGCCGTTACCAGCTTAGTGGGTGATAGGTTCGTGGTGAGGAGCGTATATAAGGACATCTTCGTCGTCGCTTCCAGTGGCCAAGAGCGGAACAGACTTTGGGCTTGAGCCAATACGCAATGCAATGCTGTTTACAACGTCTCTATGATCGTGGAACCGCGCAACCGTTGCTCCAGTGAATCTGTTGAACACCCATGCGCCAGGTGGGCTCTTCTCTTCGCTGTCGCACAGCACATATTTGTCCATTGGGCCCGCGAACAGGGGACGCACAATGTTGTCATTCTGCAAGGGCCCTCTGAGGATGATTGTGTCACGCTCCCCCTCAATGTCAAGCAACAAGATGTCCTGGCGGGGGCCTTTCAGCAGCAGCGTCCGCGGGTCCCATTGTGAGCATTGAAGAGACGAAAAGCCGCCGGGGCTATCTGCGGGTAGCGAGTACACTTCTGCGCTAGTGGGATTTTCGAAATTGTCAAGAACGAATATACGCTGCCGCACCCCGTCTGTTACCGCCGTCAACACGGCCAGCTTTCCGTTGGCGGTGGTAGTTACCGCTTGGAGGTACTTGTCTAGCGTGTACCACCAGACAGTGTCTTTGCCATTGACATGCCGCAGAGACACTGTTTGAGAGTTCCATTGAACATGAAAGAAGAGATCGGGGTTCGACGGATGCCAGCATACGTTCCCGCTCGAGCATGCTTCGCGCTCAGGTTCCCCAGGGGGACTAAACATTTTCGTGGCGGCTTTCTTTTTAACGTCCCACAGGACCAAGAATCCGTCGATGTCCTCTATAAGGAGTCTATTACTGTCGGTGGGGTGCCATGCAATTCTCGAAATCCCACCAGAAAGCTCAGTTGAGCTCTCCGTGGTGATACTTAGCGGGTCGTCAGTTATGCGGAACAGGCTCACAAGACCGTTTGCGCATCCCGTGGCAAGTAAAGACCCGTCGTTGTTGAACGCAACAACCCATACCTGCTCGTGAAGAGGAATTCGCTTTACAATGCGGCAGGGGAAATCCGCGGGTTGGTCCTTGACCGGGATAAATAGCGACTGCGACGGTGCGCGGATAGAGAACCGGCTCATGACCGCCTCCATGAGCTGCCCGAGCTGAAGCACCGAGTCCACGGCGGGTAGGTCTGGCGTCCTGTGATGCTCGTATCTTTCGAGCGCATTAAACATGACATCTGCGCCTTTGTTGATGTCCTCGCCGGTTGCGGCAAGAACGCTCACAAATATCCGGCCCAAGCGATCGTTTGCGGGCGCCTTGCGTTCCTGCATCAATTTGACAGCAGCATGAGGATCTTCGGCGAGTGCACCCACAACAATCTCGCGCAGCTTGGTGTTTACAGACTGGATCCCGAAGATGTTCACCTCCATGCGGCCGCTGCACAGCGTTGCCAGCTGGCTGAGCGGTGAGGCCTGCTCGAGCGAGAGGGTGAGCACGGCCTCTGAAACGTAGGCCTGCAATGCATCGTCAGGACTCCACCGCATCTGGTCAGCAGGCCACTCGTTTGCGTGCCCGGATGCTTCAAGGTGCACAAACTCGAGCGCGGCTGCCAGCAACTGTGCAAGCCTTCCGGGCGGTACGGTATGCCGGGGATCTAGCAAGCGGCGTAGACGGGCATGCAGCTGCCGGCGCATGTCGGGGGCCTCCTTCGGCGGATTGAACAGTAGCATGCCGAGCCGTGCGGCGTGCTCAGGCCTGGCGTGGGCCCTGGCGCTTAGCATGGCGGCCACACCGCCCTTAGCAATGAGAGTTTCGACCACGCGGCAGGACTCGATCTCAAATATGGCCTCGTCCTCGTGGGCGCTGGCCACGACACCAGGAACGAGTCTCACCGCGGTTGTCCAGTCGCCGCGAAGCACCGCGCTGAACAAACGTTTTGCGGCGGGCGAATCAACAAAGAAGTGAGTTTTGTTCTCAATTGCCTCGGCCAGCTCAGGCTTGCCGAGCTCGAACCTCAGAGAGCTGGCTATCAGCTGCAGCTCCTCCTTGTTCATCGCCTCTTCAACAGCACTGGCCTCGAGTACCCTTACCTGCTAGAACCTTACTTTATCAGCGGGTACAGTGTGGAGCACGGAGAGTCATACCGGGTATCACGGGCAAAGCGACAAATGGGGATTGGTTCATGCAGGCATACCATATTCTATGTACTCAGGGGCGATACATGCTTCACTGAAGATGGAAAAAAAACTAAAATATAAATCGACAGCGGCAGGATTCGAACCTGCGCGCCCAGAGGGCAACGCCTTAGCAGGGCGTCGGTTTAAAACCACTCACCCACACTGCCAGTTTGTTGGGGATGTAGTGCAAACACCTTACAGATTGTGGAAATAGAGGCTCTGGTGGTGGTGTGTCTTAGCAAGGCGTAGACTGCCATGCTTAAACTCGCACGACAGTGGCTTTGTTCAATTATATGAATCCCATTTTTGGGCAGTCAGTTGCTGTACCAACGAATCTTTTATAGTCCGCACCCGATTGCGTTGTAATGCGGAACATAAATTAAACACACAAGATGTAATTGGCGAGCGGCAAGCCCACGAAGAACAACTCACCGACCAAATGACCATACAATGAGCCACAAAAGACCACAAAAGTCATCGGGAAAATAAACTTTTTTTGCCTTCTAGCCGTGCCGCCCCCACACGGAGCGCAGCGTGCCGGCGGGCAACCTGGAGAAGTAACCCTTACCACTACAAGGCCTTGGACGCGCGGTGCAGAGGAGTCTTTACGCCAGAGCCACCAGCGGGAGACATGCCGGAAGACAGCGCCAATCGGAAAGCGCGCCACGAGCAGTTCGTGACGGGCTTGCGCGGCGGGACCATTGGCGACATCTATGCAGTGATAGGGATCTGCGCGCTGGGGATCATCACCCACCGGCTCGTGGCGCGGGCGGTGAGGCACAACGCGCTGGCGCTTCAGCTTGCCGACTACGTGTTCAACTGGGCGACCTTGCTGCTCGCAACAACTCTCTACGCCAACCGGTTGCCGCTGCTGGCAGCGGCACTGGTCGCGGTATCGCTTGCCGCGGTTTCCACAAGCGCAGGCGCCGGCCCGCTTGCGCGCCCAGCCACAAGACCTGAAAACGCCAGACCGAAGGACTCCAGGTCTGATGGAGGGGCTGAGCCGCAGAAACCGGCGTACCGCCAGTTCCTCACAATATACCGGTCTGCAATGATGGTGCTTACCGCCACAGCTATCCTTGCCGTTGACTTCCCCGCCTTTCCTCGGCGCTTCGCAAAGACAGAGACGTGGGGCACGTCGCTTATGGACCTTGGCGTCGGGTCGTTTGTGTTCAGCATGGGCATCGTGTCTTCACGCGGCGCGATCCGACACCCGAACATCTCGTTCCGCACCGAGGCCATCTCGAGCCTTGTGCAGACGGCTAAGGTACTAGCGCTCGGCTGTGTGCGCCTTGCTACAGTCAAGATGCTCGACTACCAGGAGCATGAATCCGAGTATGGTGTGCACTGGAACTTTTTTTTCACGCTTGGCCTGCTTCCTCTTGCGTTTGTGTTTTTGAAGCGCTTTCCAGTGCCCAGCACGTTGGGAAAAGCCGCCATGCTTGCCGTCGGCTACGAGCTCGCCCTCAAGAACACGGGACTCATGGAGTGGGCGCTAACTGCTCCGCGCACATCCCTAGTGTCACAGAACAAAGAGGGCATCACCTCGTTTGCCGGGTATCTAGCGATCTTCTCATTTGGGTACGCGTACGGCCTGCGGCTCATGTCTGCAACCGCATCTCTCAAAGACATATTCATCTCCTCTGTCAAGTGGGCTGTGCTGGGCCAGGCCACGTTCAGCTTGCTGCGCGTCGCTACCGAGCCCAGCCGCCGTCTCGCCAATCTCCCCTACATCTCCTGGGTGGTTGCGTTCAATACTGGGTTTATTGGGATATTTGTTCTCGCAGAACGGCTGCTCGGTCTGGTGCCGTCGCGCTCATACGAGGCCATCAACTCGTACGGCGAGCTCATCTTTGTGCTCGCGAACGTCGGCACTGGCATAATAAATCTCAACACCGACACCATGGCGCTGTCGCCTTGGGCAACACAGGGCGTGCTTGTCACATACCAAGTCTCTCTCATGGCTCTTGCTCTGTATCTTTATGGACGCAAGCCTTCTCGGTCATGAGCCGCATGCCATCGCGCCCCCAAAACAAAAAGCAAAATATGTACATGATATTTAGTACGGAAACCGCCCGCTATTTTTAATGCCTGCATTCTCCTCCACAATACCCCATATTCGATCCATCTTCATGCCGCCGATATTGTCCTCGATATACAGCTTGGCAGTCCGTCCTTTCTCGTCTTTATAGATCCAGTTGATCCAGCCCGCCCGCTCGCGCGTTGCCTGCGTGCGAGCAACTTTGATGGGGACGCCGTATGTGGACCGTCCAAACAAGCTGATCTTCTCGACCAGCAGCGTCTCGTCCGTGGTCATTGATTCCAGCGTCTGGCGCTGCAGCCCAGCAGGATACACTCTGAAGATCCGACTCACGTAGTTACCGGCGAAATACTGCGCAATGGGTAGCGGCAGGCACACGGCAACCAGGCCGCATGCCGCCATTCCCGAGCTAATACCAGCAACGCCGGTTGCCAAATACCCTACATAACTGCCAACGAGCGTGAATCCTACCGACCACCGCTTGACGAAGCTGACTTGGGACGAATTAGGACCCTCGTACATCGGCTGTTGGCCGAGCACATAGTTCTTCGAGTCAAACGGCTCTTTGAATAGCCGGCCTGGCGGTTTTATCTTGTAGAGATGCACCTCTTCTGGGTTGTTGGGATCGACCGATGATGCACGCGCGGCAGTGGTCGTAAACAAGCGAGCATGAGCTTGGAGTGCGCGTTGTACTGACAGAAGCCGTCTATGCATGGCAAATCGCGGTCCACTTCACTCTACGACTGCTTGAGCAGAGCGAACAAGATTTTACAACATACTGCTTTCAGCGCTCTCTCTACCTACCTTGCACCACCTCCAGGAACATCACGTGATAAAGCTCATGCCATATATCGAATTGTGCTTCACACAGGTACGTACTCTGAGTTCAGTTAGACAAGAAGATTTGGAAGCCGCCTCACCACCTACTGCTCTTTCATAAGGCTAAATCTTGAACTACATACTGCAAGCTGATTCCGGCGCCATTCTCTTGGCAATTGCCAAGGCCCAATTAGAAGTCAATGTCACGGGCCCAAGATAAGATCCGCTTGAGCGCAAAAGAGCAGATTCGCGCATTCAATCTGGGTCGTCACCATCATTAATATACTTTACTTAGGGCATTACTCAATAAACTTCTGATCGGGAAAAGTTGTTAGACAAGAAAGCGCGCTGCACTGCTCTTACCCCTGAATAGCTCAGTCCTCCCGAATGGGGTGGTGCGGCTCGATGCCAGCAGCACGCTCCGACTCGAGCGGCTCATCGCCAAGGACAACACGGCGAGTCTCATCATCGGCCTCGGTGTAGAGCGTGTCCTCGACGAAGTGCTCGGCGGTGCGGTTCACCTGCGAGGTGATGTCAGTAGCACCGTACCAGCACAGGAAGCCCATTCCCACAAACGCGCAAATAATCGAGAACACCAGGGCCACAATGCCGCGCGCGGTGAAGCCGTCAGGCAAGAACTTGACCTGCAGGTTCTGTCCGCTGAGATCCAGGAAGTTCTGGAAGTTGCCGGCCGCATTGCCCTTGGTCGAGACATTTGTGCTCGCGCAGGCGAGGAATGCACTGTCGGAGAGCGGATGGACCTTGTAGTTCTGGCGCAGCTGGATCGGCGCCTCAATGAACTCGAGGGCCAGACCCTGCGTCAGGTGCCAGTCGATATGGCAATGGAAGAACCATACACCCGGATTATCGGCGCGGAAGCGGATCAGGAAATGCGAGTTTGGTAGCACCACAAACGTGTCCCGCTTGATCGGGTATTTCGGGTAGTTACCAGGGTCCGTGGCTTCGTCGTACGGCACAAATGTATCTTGGCCCTGGTCCGGCCCGCGCTGCACCGCCTGGAAGACATGGCCATGGAGGTGGAATGGGTGCTTGCCGGTGTCATCGTTGTTCAAGATGACCTGGACAATATCCATGTGCTCGAGCACAATTGCGTGGGTGTTGGTGCCGTAGATAGTCTCGTTATTGGCGACGTCGTCGGTCGGGGCGGTGAGGGCGGAGAACAGCGCCGGGACCTTGGGCGCCGTGAAGCTGATGTCGTTGAGGAACGCATACGGCTTGCCGTCGTAAAGATTGCCCATCGTGAGATGCAGTGTGTGGTTGACAGTCACAGGCTCGAGCAGCGGCTCGTGGTCGTACGGCACGAGGTTCATGTCGTCGAACCAGTCGAGGTTGTCGGACGTGTAGGAGTCGGGGGTGAGCCCGGAGGTGACCCCCGCGATCGACGAGTCGTCAGTGAGATTCGAGATCGGCGCGGTATTGAAGATGCCAGTGTTGTTGAGCTCAACAAACTGATCATCCGAGGGACTACCTTGATACATGAACGCAGTGTGGTTGAGGGCGAGGTTCGGCGGAATCACGTCATACAGGGACGAGTCCGTGATCTGGACCATCTGGTACACCTCGTCAGGGTTCGATGTCGTGTTGAACAGAATCGAGTACCGCTGAGCTGTCGCAATAAAGATCAGCTCCGCCTCCTGCGGCTCCGTGTAGATGCCGTCGACCTCCACAATCGTGAACTTGTGGCCCGGGATGTAGAAGTAGAACGCCGAGAACGCGCCGGTGTTCGCAATTCGCAGGCGATACGTCTTGCTTGGCTCGACCTCAAACCGCGGGTTGCGAGTGTCGTTAAACAGCAGCGAGTCTGGAATCGGCTCAGCCCCGGTCGGGTTGTACAGCGTCATGAACGAGCTCTCCGTGATGCGGTACGCCAACTCGTGGTACCAGTCTGTCAAACTGAAGCTCAACTCGCCATCGACGTCGTCCTCGAACCATGCGTCGTCGTTGTCCACCAGCAGCAGCTGGCGGTACCCGTCCGGATACAGGTCCTCGACGTGCGCGTGGTACCAGTACGTGCCAGGCTGGTCGACCGTAAAGTTGTAGACGTACGACGACTGCGGCGCACTCGGGCACTGAACAAGCATCGGCGGGCCGTCCATGTCCGTGGTACCGTTCATAAACATCCCGTGCCAGTGGATTGTGGAGTTGCGGGCCGGGTTCTGAAGGTTGTTTGTGACGTTGAAAATGAGGCGATCGCCCTTATTGCAGCGCACAACCGGCAGCGGCCACTCGTCATTGATGGCCACGACCTGCCGCTCCTTCAGGCCGTCGGGGTTGACGTCTTTCCAGGCAACAGACCAATTGTAAGAACGAGTTGTTGCAGCGCTGGCCACAGCGAGTAATGCACCGAGCACTGAGATCCTCATGGCCTAAAACACCGTGATCTTCTGAAGGGATGCAAAAACCAGGGTGCGCGCGCCAGCGTTAATATATGCAACCTGCTTCGGGGCCTGCCTGTCACTCTTTCGAAGACTTTTGCACCCTTGACCCAAGCCATTACATAACTCACGATTGATGCGATTTGATATTGACGGGCGAGCATGTGCGCCGCGCCAAGGAATAGCCCTTACCTTGCTTAGGGAGTCGTGGAGGGGCAGAAAGATCTGGTGGCCTCGGACAGCGCAGGTGTGTGTTCCGCGCGGTCTCGAACGAGAGGGGTGACTTGAGATGGATGCTGGCCGGCTCGCCTTGTTGTGACTGTGATAACAGCAAGGGTTGCCGAGCATCGGGACGTGCATGCAGCAGGCAAGGAGAATCCATCGAGGATTTGCACGCAGGTAATTTCGTCCTATAGGGCTCACGGAACACGGAACCGATCCCTGCCGCCTGTACGATTCCGATTCTTTCCAGCATGCGTCTGCATACATAGTTGAGTACTAAAAATCATTACATAAGCAATGATAACGACAGATCAGGTCGTTTCATTGTAGCACATGCGGCTAGAACGGGAGAGAGGGGGCGAGGGAGCTTGCTAAGAACAACTACATTTAGAGTCCGGATCAGGTCCCGCTGGCTCCGTGTCTTCCTGCCGTGCATTCCTCACAGATCCGTCTATTATCTTACCCTGGTACTTCGCCCTATCTTGCGTTTCTTGTGTTTGGACCAAGCATTTCTTGGCTAGATTGATAGCCTGAAACTAATTATCTACGAGGCCAGGCTAGGGTGGATCAGCTACATAGGGTTATGCTTGGGGTTTCGGCCCGCCTGACTAGAGGGTTAGGCACGATCAGCCTGGGATCGTGGACGGAGCATCGTATTCGACGACAGCGGCTGCCGTGCGATGGGGGTGCCAAGCTTGAGAGTACTTAAGGGCCCAAAATACTCCACAAGCCTCGCTGACTTAGTCCATGGGCCAAGCCTGGCATATCTCGGCTCACCCATCTTGCAGGTTCGCCGAGTGACCCATCTCCTCTGTTCACCTCTGTTGAGTATGTCGCCGGGCATGACTGTTCAGATGATACCCTCTCTTTAGACATGGGTAGGGGTAGCGCAGAAATCGATGGCAGTCAAGGGAGGGTAGGGTGCGTGAGATGATCTTACATGCTTTGCAGAATATATAGCAGGTGGGCCCGTTCTCGCTAAGAAAAAAATCAGCGCTATCGGATCTAGCTTGGCGCTTCCTCGAGTGTTTAGCGATGGGTCACAATCCGTTTTTCCTCGATATCTTCGTTATCGCCTTCCGCGAGTCCCTCGAGGCCTCCGTCATTGTGTCTGTGCTGCTCGCTTTCGTCAAGCAGTCGTTCGGGCAGCCAGGCATGGACCAGAAGGCGTACAAACGCTTGCTTTGGCACGTCTGGATTGGGGTTGCACTCGGCTTCTTCTGCTGTTTAGTCGTCGGTGCTGGCTTCATTGGTACTTTCTACACCCTCGGCAATGATATCTGGTCCAAGAAGGATGATTTGTGGGAGGGTATTCTCGCCGTAATTGCCTCAGTCATGATCACTGCCATGGGTCTTGGCATGCTCCGCGTCGAGAAGATGAAGGAGAAGTGGCGGGTCAAGATCGCAATGGTCATTCTCGAGGGTGGCCTCGACGACCCGAAGTACAAGGGCAAGCTCGGCTGGCTGCGCCGTCTAAACCCGAAGAACTTCAACCCACTGGCGCTGCGCCCCTCCAACTTCGGCCGCTGGGCCCGGAAGTACTCTATGCTGCTGCTCCCGTTCGTCACGGTTATGCGCGAGGGTGTTGAGGCCATCGTGTTTATCGCTGGTGTCTCAATCGGCCACCCGGCCTACTCGTATCCTCTCTCGGTGTTTCTCGGGCTGCTGTGCGGCTGCGGCGCTGGCTATATCCTTTACATCTTCGGCGAGCGCATGTCTATGCGCTGGTTCCTGGTCGGATCTACTTGCTTCTTGTATCTGATTTCTGCCGGCCTATTCTCGCGGTCCGTATGGTACCTGCAGATGTACAAGTTCTCCCAGCAGACCGGTGGCGACGTTGCCGAGAGCGGCGCGGGTCCCGGCTCGTACAACATCAAGCAGACTGTATGGCACGTCAACTGCTGCAACCCCGAGATGAACAACAATGGATGGGGTATTTTCAATGCCCTATTCGGTTGGCAGAACACCGGCACGTACGGCTCCGTCATCTCGTACAACTGCTACTGGATCTTCATTGACCTGATGATCTCCGCCATGATCTACGAGGAGAAGACCGGCAAGCTTCCAATCATCGGGCTGTTCTGGACGCGCAAGCGCGTTACCAGCGAGGAAGCCGACGAGCTGTTCATGCGCGCACAGCTGCGAGCCAAGGAGCGCATGGATGCCCACGCCGACGAGGAAGAGCAGACGGCTGAGACTGGCGCCGTCATTGAGAAGACTTCGAGTGCGTCTGCAGCGTCTGTCCCGTCGGAGGAGGCAAGCGAGCCGAAGAAGAAGGTTGAAGTTACTCAGACCGCAACCTCTGAGGAGTAAATGATCTAGTTCTTGACAAATAATACACCTTTCTAATGAGATACGTTGAAATTATCGGATATCTTTCGAGCAACCCAGAAGTTGCAGTTGAACACCATGCGACTTCGCTGGTGGGGGTGAGTTGAGCAGTAGGTTGCAGGAATGTCTGATTTCCGCTCCAGAAATGACCAGCCAGCGGTCTCCGCCAGCTGGACCACATCTTCCAGTGAAAATTCAAGCCCAGCAATGTTTGTGTCCTCGCTGTGCCAATGCAGCGGGCCGAAATTCACCCATAACCCGCCAACCTCGACGGCGTCAGTTACTGCTTTCAAGGTATCCACAAAATTGTACGGGGCATCAACAAAGAAGCACGTCGCGATAGCTTGGAAAGCCCCCTTGTTGTCAGCCGCGACCATCTCCTCGAATGCGCCGACAAACATCGACATGGAGCCCAGTTGGTCACACCCGGACGGCCACGTATCGGGAACGCGCACCTCGCGGTACTGGTCCTCATTGGTCCGCCAGTGGCTAGGGCTATGTATGTACGGGTATATGGCCAAGTCCTCTTTGTTGGTGGTGCCATTGAGAATCGAGTGCGACGCCAACAGCATGTGTGTAGAAAACTCGTTTCCAATAGCCTGGAATCCTTGTAACGAGAGCTCAAACGGCAGGCGACCGAGCCCCGAGCCAGGGACAACTACTTTTGTACTGGGGCGCACATCGGAAGGGTAGTACCGACACAACGCCTCCACCACACGCCCAACGCTCTGCGCGCGCTCCTCAGCCCCGTCGCTGGACCATTCGCGAGTAGCTTGCCGCAGCGTGGATAGGACTTTCGACTCGTCCAATTGGCTTGGCTCGGCGTCGCTGCCTAGGTCAGAAGCAGCAGCGCCCGTCTCGGTGAACTCGCCAACGGAATCTGCGAACATGTTGAGTACTTCAGCATTTTTTTCGCATAGCGCCTCGAGGTGGGTCAAGTGCTGTACATGCGACTCGAGATTATAACGTTGTGCCTTGTCGATCCGCGGCGCTAAGTAGTCGTACTTGAAATTGGCCGAATACTGGCGGAGCGCGTTTTCTGTTCTAATAAACACCACGAGCTCGTCGCGGTCCATTCGCGAGGCAGGGGACCCCACTACGAAACGAGTGCCCTCGAGACCCTGTCTCCACGCACCACGCTCACACTAGTAAAACCACGCTTCACACAACTGCGAATCCATCCACTGGGACCGCTGGGACCGCGGCGAGCGCACCACCGCACCACCCCTCCACGTGACCCACACAGTCAGCCCAATCATAGCCCGAGCGATTCGTGCAATTCTCCAGACTCACACCGCATGTCGCTTCAGGAGCAGCACAAACGGCTTGTCCAGGCGTTGTACCGCAACTCGCTGCGGATGACGAAGTCGTGGATCAACCGCCGCGACCTCTGGCGCGTGAAGGCCCTGGAGATCCGCCACCAGTTCGACGAAAACAAGGACCTCACAGACAAGTACGAGATTGGCCAACTAATCAAGCAGACGAGCGCGCTTCTCACAAAGTACAGGCATCCCGATCCAATCATTCCTCCCCAACGACCGGACGGTACAAGCTTTGAGCGTAACATCCCCACAGAGCCACTGCTTTACAAGTACAGAGAGGGTGACCACACTCTATGAGCGCTTTTTATTGCGCGGGGCTCCCTCACACAGACCCTCTTGTTTGGGTTTAGACTGCTCATTATTATTTGTAGCGCATGGACTGGCATCCCACAAGTTGGCGCTGGTATCGTAAAAAGAAAAGAGTGGGATGAAAGGCGCGCACTCCTCTTACAAGATCTACTAAGTCGTCTGAACTGGTCAAAACGTACGTAGTCTAGGTAAGCAAGATAGCATCATAAGGATTTGCTGAAGTTAAAAACGGTAGAGGCCAGTGGGCTCCACCAGGGAGCTCCACCAGGGAGCTGGAGTGGGTGCATAAGCGGTCGGTGCTTTAAGGAGCAGCGGGCTTCGAGAAGTAGCGGGCTTCGAGCAGTAGCGGAACCGGGCATAGGAAGTGAAGAGTGATCGTTAATAACATTAAATCATTATACAAGGAATGCTGCAAGGCTAGTTGTTTTGTGCGAGGCCAGACTCAACCATGGCTCTCAACACTGCTTCGTGGCCAACCTCGATGACGCAGCCGGTGACCAGCGGGATGACACCAGTGTGAGTGCGACTCGCAAAGAGCTGCGCAATCGTAGGAATGGTTTCAGCCCCATTGAATGCCTTCACAAGATGCACCACCCTTTTCCCGCGGTAGTGCCGGTGGCTCAGCTCTAGGTATGGCGCGGCGCTGTCAAACCCCAGCTGAATGCGCACCTTATTGGCCATCTGAGGTAGGATAACAAGCTGCAGCTCGGGCCGCTGTTCTCGAATCTGAGCAAGAATCTCCCAGATAGGGTAGCTCTCTTTCAGAAACGAAACGACCTGGTTTAAAGAGCCCGAGCTCTGATTTTGGACGGCCGGTAAGAACGGCGCTAAAGATTTTTGGGGATTGGATTCGGCAAACACAATTGTCGAGCCGTTATGAACCGACAACACGCCGTTTTGCGCTGCGTAGCGAATCTCAAGACTACTCAAGGTGGCGGCGCGAACCTCAAGGCCGAGCGACGTGGCCGAGGTCAGCGACTGCGCGGCGTGATGGAGCACCTTGATTGCCTCGATGAGACACGACAGCTGCTCCGGATCCTGTCTCGTGGATATTTCGAACGTGCCGGCGTGGCCACTGATCACGATCTCAGCCGAGCCAAGCGTCTCGGTGGTATCGCCCAGGGGCGCAAGATGGCCCGGGTGGGCGCGACCTACTGCGCGGATGCCGTGGTCGCTCACGGTACATACCAGCCCTGAATATGCCCACGAGCTTGACTCTGGCTCGATCGTCGACAGGTCAACGACTATTTTCAGATTTTGATTGCCCTCAGCGATAACCGTGTGTCTGGTTTGTGCTGTGGTGAGTTCACGGCCGAGCTCGTAGAGCGTGAACTGACGCATGTATGATTCGGCGAGGTCAATGAAGGTGCTATAGTCCGGGTCCTCGAGATTTAGCACGGTGTGAACCTCATGCATAGGGCCCAGATACCAGCGGCGTTGGCTGCACTGGAGCCGCGTCGCAAACCAGTGCGATTTGGCACCGCCGAGGGCCACGGCGAGGCACCAGCCCTGCGCCTTCGGCAGCCGCAACGCAAGGAGGGTGGAGGCGGGTGCAATTTTCGTAAGCTCCCCTGGGGCGAGCTTGACGTTTGGTTGCGCGCTCCAGCCTGCGGCCTTTGCGCGACTCGCCATGATCTCTTGGCTCACCTGAATGCGGAGCTCGTTCAGCACTTGAATGGGCGCGTAACTGCTGTTATTGAGCCGGTCCTGCGCATCGCTTATGAGCTTTCCGCCACCGCTTAAAGCAAACCGAGCACTGATGGGGTCGATACTCAGCTCAATGCGTTTCGAGGGCGTGCATTCCAGCGCCAGCGTGAACTGAGAAAGCGATACGATCCAGCTTGCCTCAATAGACGAGATTATTCTGGCCGCATGCTGCTTTGTCGCCTCGGCCAAAAGCCTCGTACTCATCGAGGCTATCGGGCCCCGCAGGTCCACACCGTCGATCGGCGGGGAAGCCACAAGCGTGTGGGGTGCGGTTTTCTGCATGGAGAGCAAGATTTCGTTGGGTTCGCGGCTACCGATGCTGTAGCGGATGATGATCTCGGACTTTGCAGGGTTGTACGAGTGGCTCAGGGTGCCCGCCCACAAGCCGGCCTCGCGCTCGGCGGCCGCGAGCTGGCGATCGAGAAGCTGGAGCTCGTGCACGGAGCAGAACAGCGAGACCCAGTCGAGGACGCGGACAAGCGGCACAGATGCAAGCTGCTCGTTGATGGCGACCTCCATGCGTTGCTTAAACGCCGGGGTCAACGACTCCTTGCCGGCGCCAGCACCAAGCCCACAGTCCACGAAGAAGAACCGGCTCTGTGCCGCCACCACCTCCTCCACAATGCCGAACTCGACCCAAAATACGCCTTCTCCTATGTCGAACCGAGCGCGGCCGTTGGAGACAACGTAGCTTTGGTAAAGCGGAGGAAGCTGCTCGTGAAGAGCAAGACGCACGGCAATTAGCACATCGAGCCGCCGCAGAATCCGCAGGACCTCAGCATCCGAGAGCTTCTGCACGGGCAGAAACAGCTTGGCCTCGGGGGTCGGCGTTGGCTGCCCGTATTTATATACCTGCAGGCCCGTCTCGAGGTCAGCCCAGGGCGCCTTCGCGGCACTGAGGTCGGCCTGGAGGCGGAAGAGTGCGCCAACCACGTTGTTGAAGCAGTTCACCTGCCCAAACAGCCAGTTGGCGACGTCGATGGCCCGGCTGATGTCTGGCGACACAATCGCCCACTTACACAAAACATAGAGCTTCACGTACTCCTGGCGGCTCGCTACCACAAAGTCGAGGAACTGGCGTTTGCGCGCCGTATCACTCGGCAGGCTCTCTATGGTGCGCAGCACGTTGGCCAGCTCTTTTCCGCAGCGCGCCGTAACATTCAAAAGGACGCTGCGAAGCGGCACAAAGTTTTGCGTGACGTGCTCTATCGGCGGTGGGTCGTCTAAACTCACATGAGACACCGCCTTAGCCTCCATATAGGTATAATGAGACTAGAGCAGCCACCACAAAAGTGTGCGGGCCTCGTCTGGTGCTGGTGATTAAGAGCCGCCAGTGGGGAGAGAGATATCGACATTTCCACTCGGGTCCAGCGGTCCAGGGCCCTTGGTGCTAGCGGCGGAACAGAGATAGCATTTAACTAAGTCCAAAGAAAAAAGGATCGGTAAATAAAATAGTATAGGCACGTTCATCTGTATAGGGCTATCCGTAGCCTGGTTCGGCGTCTGTGTATTTAATGGCGCGCGACATTCAACTGCGGATCTGTCGGCATATGCTACGTGCTATCCTGGAGAACAGCAGCAAACTAACTGATACCTCGGTGATACACACGGCGACCCGACACATCCGCGCGGCTCGGTGCATGCGGCACCGCGTGACCACCACGAGCCGCGCTGGCTCTGTTTGGGGGTGGCGGTGCTGGGTTCGGCCATTGTGGTGCTCAGGGCGAGGGCCAGGCACAAAACGTGACGGCGACGGAGCACGACAGTGTTTACTTCTCTATCTATATGCCGGAACCCCACGGCGACTCGGCCGCTGGTGCCGAGCTGGGGACCGGAGGTCCTGCGCTGAGCATTGGCGATACCCAGCGCCCCCGATCCACAGAGGGGCATACCACCGCCCGAGGACAGCCACTCAAACTGGTAACTTCCTTCCCGAATCAGCCTTCCGAGCGGTACCCCTCGGTGAGCCTGCTGCCCACCCCTACCGTTGCGACACTGAACGAGCGGATGCCCCTCTCTGCGCTGCCACCGCTCCTGAATCTCTCGGACCGCGCAGACCAGCGGATCTTCAGCTCGTCAGAAGTGCCGGACTCGACCTTCTCGCTGCTCCATACACCGGTGGCCTCTAAAGATCCGGGGAACAAGCCGGAGAGTGCTGCCGACACTGCGTCCGAGCGCACGGTCATCGTGCCGCGCATCGTCCCCGATCTCGGCCGCAGTGACTCGCTCAAGATCCCCAAACGCGGCGAGCGCACGGCTCAGCTCGCGCGCTCAGGCTCCGTGGGCTCGCTCCAGCGCCAACCAACCACCGTACTCCACCGCGAGCGCGAGGTCTCGTACATCCCGGGCCCCGCGTCCGTGCCAGAAGAAGTGTATATTGCGAGCAGCAATGACAACACACGCACGGCGTGGAAGCGTGTGAGGGCACTAGGCAAGGGCAGCTTCAGCAATATCGTGCTGGCGCGGCCGGCCATCGACTACGTCAAGCCAGAGTTCCGGGATGAAGTTGACGCCAGCGTGGAAAACGAGATAGCGCGGCTTGGCCAGCCCGATGCGCCTGCCGCCGGTTCCGGTCCCAGCGAGCGCGCATCAAGCCTTCTGATCGCTGTGAAAATTACGTCCGTGTCGGGATCCAGCGATCCCCAGTTCACCGCGTTCAAGCGCGATTTCGACTTAATGACCACGCTCCCGAATCACCCGTCGCTGCTCAGGATGTTCGGCTCCAGCCTCGATTTGGAGGCCCACCACCGCTCCCTGTTTCTTTTGCCCTTCTGTACCGGCGGCGACTTGTTTGATCTTGTGTCTGACCACCGCTCGGCGCTATCAGCGCTGCTTGTGCGGCGGATTTTCGCCGACATTTGTTCTGCTGTAGCATTTCTGCATTCAAACCTGGTCGTCCATCGCGACATCAAGCTCGAAAACATCCTCTTGGACCTGCCGGTGGCAACGCTGCTCAAGCTAGAGCGCCCGGACCAGCTCACTGTGCCGCTGGCCAAAGTCACCGACCTCGGGCTGGCCCGCCGAATTGACCCCGACCAGCCGCTTCTTACCACGCGGTGCGGCAGCGACGACTACGTGCCGCCTGAGCTCATGCTAGGCCAGCCCTATGACGGCAGGGAGAGCGACTGCTGGGCTCTGGGCGTACTGCTGTACGCAATAATGGAGGGCAGGCTGCCCTTCGACACGCCGCCCCAGGCTCGGTCGGAGGGCGTGCGTGCACGACTAAGAACGGCCCACAGAATCGCCCGCGTAGACTGGAACTGGTACAAGCGGCGCGAGTGCCCACCTGAGTGGGAGGGCGGCAAAGAAATCGTTGATAATACGCTCGTGCGCCGCAAGCAGAGACGCTCCGCCGCCGAGCTTCTCACCATGCCATGGGTGGCACAAGCCCTTCCAGACCAGCTGAACGACACCTTCGACCCAAGCGACATTTTGGCCCTGTTTACTGAGTCCCTGGAGCCATAGAGTCTAATCTATTTATTACCTAGTAACCCCAACAACCCGCCCCGCTTGCGGCTCTTGCGGCCGGCCGTGCTCTCGTCGTCCGACGAGTCACCGCTACTACTGCTGCTGCTATCAGAGTCATTAGAGTCGTCTGATTCGTTATTATCCTCCTCTTCCTCACTACTCTCTTCAACCGCTGTCTTCTTGGCGGCCTGAGGGGATGCGCTGGGGCCTTCATGCACAGTAGGAAGCCGCATGTTTGAAAGGTCTGCAAGGCTTCCAAGCCCCGGAACTCGCAAGGGCTTCGACTCTGCTGTTGTTCCGTTCTTTTTTGTTTCTGCTGTGCCAGCAGTTGCTGGCTCAGGCTTGGACCGGCTATCCTTTTTTTGCTCCACGCCCTCCATACTATGGCCCTGAGCCTTAGATGGTTTGGCCTCCGACTTTGCAGAATGCTGCGGCTTGGATGGCTGGGACGCAATTGCACTTGGTACAACCACGCGGCGACGTGAAAGACGCCGCTGGCGCTCTCCAGAGTCAGAATCAGAGCCACTGCTATCACTTTCGTCAGTCCCGGAGGCGGTGCTGGAATCTCCGTCGCGGTCGTTATCGTCCTCAACCTCAACCTTCTGTGACGGCGGCGCCGCATCCTTGGCCCGCGCAGCTATCGCGCTTTCGTTTGAACCCCCAACTACGTCGCTGCCAGCGCGGGCCTTCTTGGTCTCACCACGTTTAGGCTGCTCCTCGGTTGATATACTAGAATTACTCGCGGATTTTGCTGGAGCCTTCGCCAGTTCTCTGTGGCTTTCTACCACGACAGAATCACTACCACCAGCGCTGGCATTCTTAAACGAGCCGTTGGAGCTCTGCTCTCCATCCCGACCATTCAAAGCCGTCGAATCAGTATCGCCTTGAGCGGAAGGCGTCACTGGGTTCGCTTTAGGAGGCCGGCCACGCTTGCGTTTAGGCGTTTCTGGGACCTGAGGTGCAGCCGCGCCTGCCGTTGCACCGGCATCCGTGTTTTCTTGAGCGGACGCAGCCGCATTAGAGACATCTCTAGAACTAGAAAGGCCAGGTCGAGGTGTATCATTAACATTCAAAGGGTTGCTTTTGTCCTGCGAGAGGCTGGGGCGGCTTGAAGCAGACATGCTGGCTTTTCGCTCATTATTCGCCCGCGTCCGACCAAAGAGAGGAACAGCTGGATGACTTGGAGAAGGCAGATTTGGGCTTGGGGAGCCAGCTGTTGGCTTTTGCGGTTGGTGGACTGTCTCTTGAGACGCGCTGTTGGCTGCTGGCTTCGCACTAGGCGTTGATGCTTCTGGACCAGGCTGGGAATCTTCCGGCGCCGGGCTGGCCAGCTTGATAGCCTGTTTTCCACGCCGTCGGAGACGTTTCGCCGAGGGCTCAGTGTTCGGCGTGGCCGGCGCCGATGCAACTGAATCGTCCTCGGGCGCTTTTCGCTTCTGCCCAGGACCAAGAGGCGCGATGTTTTCAACCACCAAATAAGCCTCGGACTTGGCGTCCAAGGCGTCCCCAACTGAGTACGACTTCGGCACTTCGCAGAAATGGGACTCTAGAAGCTTCACGGACTGTGCCGAAACATTTGTATTATATTGAAATTGAGTGAGCGCTCTGTTCTGGAACTTCTCAATGGTCTCTGTGTTCGGTGCCAGGATCAGAATTCGGCTCTGATACTTCCCGGGGGCCGGCACAGCGCTGTGGCTTTTCTCCACCGCGTCATTTTGCAGCTTCGAGACCTGATCAGCGGTGACGATGTTCACAAAATAGCGTTTGCGCCCAGCCACTGAGTTATACGCCTTTGGGCTTGATGCGCGGCTGCTGGATTGTTGCTTTCCCGCTGCCTTCATCTTCCAGCCAGGCTTAACCAGCCGCCGAAATCTGGAAATCTGCAGCAGGCACGCTCTCAAATGACGTAAAGAAAAGCAGCTGAGGGACGCGTGATACGGGCAAAATATTTCATAGATCACAGATTAGCTGCACCGTCCGCCCGCATTAGCTTATTATGCATGGCTTATCACCGATGCAGCCCGAGCCCGGTGCAGTACACGAGCAGGAGAGAAAAAAACATCATCATTGAGATATAGCATGTACATATCCTTTAAGGAGTGTGGTAAAATCATCATTATTTAGGTTCAGAGTCCGCAATAGAGCGCTCTTGCGAGCGCCTCGGGTCATAATAAACAATCAGTGCCCAAGTGGACACGGCGCTGAGAGCGCAAAGGCCAGCTAGAAACGAAAAAGTTCCTCCAATTGTCATATTATCCATCATGCTCTGGAGCGCAGCCAGACCGCCAGCGCACATACAGCAACGCAGAAGGTTGTTGCATGACTGGCCCGCTGCCGAGTCCGCTGGGAATAAATCAACAAGTAGCGCCGAAGACGTGTTCAGGAAATACGTAGCTCCCACTGAAACAAAACACGTCATGACCACCGGAACAAAGTATGACTCTTGAAAGTGTAGGGTCCAGCCGAATATGAGCGTGGACACGACTATCAGAGCCGTTGCGTAGAAATTGTAGCCCAGGCGCGCCTTGTAGATATTCATCGGTGTATGACGGGACTGCTTTTTGAATGAGTGCTGCATGAGCCTGCCGCTCGCGAACGAGCAGGCAAGCGTGCCAATACCACTAGAAAGATACGTGAACCCAATTTTTCGTGTGCCAAAGTGGTAGTTCTGCGCAAGTACCGTGGATTGTGCCGTCAGAACCATATACCAGGTTGTATAATGGATCGCAGTTGGAACCAGCGCCATCAAAACCCGTGGCTGAACAATCAACTCGATCCAACGGAACCACTGCACGCGGCGCGGCGGCAAGATCCAAAGCTCGTCGAATCCAGAGTCTGAGGGGTAAAGGGGCACGCCGACTGCATGATGCCGCACGCGGGCGTAAACCGATCGACTCATCACGAATCTCCAGCTACGCAGCGGTGCCCGAGATCCATTGCCCACGATCTGACGATTTGTTTCTGGCAAGCAGAAAAAGACCATGACGAACATCATCCCGCCGAAAATCACCAAAGCCCAGAATATGGATCTCCAGTTGCCAAATTGGCTCTCAATGCCGCCGCCAATCACCGGCCCAAAACAATTGCCCATCTGCGAAATGCCCATTGCCATGCCAACAAGCGATCCCCGGGTACGGCGGGTTGAAAAATCTCCAATTGTGCCACCGATAAGCGACACAGTAGAGGCACCGCCGAACGCTTGCAAAATGCGCAGACCGAGCAAGGTCCCATAGGTTTGAGCGCGGGCCAACCCGATGTTCGCTCCGATATATATTGCAATGCACCAAAAGTATACGGGTCTGCGGCCCCAGACATCGCTAAGGGCACCCCAGAGAATAGGAGAGACTCCCTGGAAGATGGAATAGACCGTGGCGGTCAAATTGATCTTGGATACAGGAACATTAAAGCTCGCGGCTAGCTGATCCAAGATCGGGAAATAAATAGGAATGCTCACTGTAGATACGCAGCTGGCCAATGCCACTACAGTGGTCAATAGCCACTTCTCCCAAGTCGCTGCAAATATAGATTCGGGATACTCGAGCGGAGCCTTTTCCTTCTTTTCAACGTCTGAGTCACACGCATGAGTGCTGTGCGTGGACTTCATAGGCTTCGCTGCCGTATGCAGCGTAGCATCATCATGAGCTTCTTCAGTAGCGTCCCCCATTGACAAGGGTCGCCACTGCTCGCAATGGAATGTATTAATTAGGTGCACTAATAGTAAATTGATGAAAGGCACCTGCGTCGAAACCCCCGCCCGTGTAGATTAGTCAATTTCAGGCCCGGGGTGAGGAGATAACGGCGCTAAACACAATTGCACCTGGTATTTCAGGGTTGAGCTACCCCAATAGCCTGCTGGGTATATCCGCTGCTGATTTGCTGATCGCTTTTCGAGCCTAGTGGCGGTATGATCTTTAGTGGGTTCCTTGTGGACGGCCGAACTTCTGTCGCGATTGGTTCGAGATCGCCCAAGGAGGCGTGACTCAATCGTGATGGTGACTAGTAAATGCCGCATTCGCAAAGATAGTTACGACTATCGTTATTGAGAGTTTTGAGGTTTCAGCCAGGAACTCATTGCTTATATATAGGATCTGTGAAGTGAACCTAAGAGCAGTTAAGGCTCGGCGATATTTATCATATCTAATCAAGTTATCAACGATAGTGTTCATACAGTCTTACTTTGATGACATCTCAAGACGTTAGAAAGTAGCTCCAATCGGTAAATCTGAGGCATGGATTGGAGATTTCGTATGGGCTGTTTGGCCGGGTTATGTATGACAGTACGGAAAGCGGTCTCTGCTGGCGCCGATAAAACCATACCCCAAGATTACGCGTAATCACACTTACAAGGCGACGAGAGAGAGATGGCAGAATAATCGCCATCTGTGATCTCGTTGTCCTAATCTTCATAGTTCAGATATGAGCGGTATTCCGCGACAGTTTAAATTTTCTGGGAGCTTTATGGAATGTTAGGGATGTGTACAGGCAGAGTGTCTGGTCACTATTTTTCATCAATAAAGCGCCTATGCGCCTTACAAATGCTTTTCCGTTACTAGGAAATCCGAGAGCCTAACTTACCAGCGGTAATAGACTAACCTAAGAAATCATAGAGGCCGCGTATGCATACCGACTACATGCAGAGCCCTTTTCCAGTAATCACCCTTTCGAGTTGCGGCTCTTATCGTCAACGCGGAACGGAATGCCCTCGGCCATCATTGATGACTGGTGAGCGGCGCAAGTAATACCTAAAAGGTTTCGTCCGTGAGCAAGTCACGGAGCCATGTTTCTGCCTAATTACACACTTATCCCCGCCAACTGCCCAAGCGGGACACTCCAAAAGGAGACCTCTCCGTAGTGGTGGTGCGCTTAGTAGCCCGCCGCACCAGGAGCATTGGCGTCTCCCTTGAGCGACTTAACAAGCTCGGCGAACCGCTTCTTGTCGCTGGGAGCGACGCCCTCGGCAGGCTGGCCCAGGCCGTCCATAAGATCCGCAATGCGGTCCCACGTCGTGCCCTTGCCGCTGCCGATCTCGGCATCACGCCTTTTGGTGTACTCCTCGGACTCGGCGCGCACTTTTTCGATCTCCTTCTCCTTTTTGTTGTTATAATTCTCGTAGAAGTCGTCGATCGACTTGTGCGCCTTGTCCTGCGTCTCTGCGCGGCGGTCAGCGCTGACCTTGTCACGGCGCTCGATCTCGAGCTCGCTTTTTACCTTCCAGTCCTTGAGGAACTCGCTCTGGCTGAGATCAACCTTCTCGGGCACGTATGCCGCTGGCCCGGCGCCGGGGGCTCCGAACAGGGATGCTGGCGTTGCTGGCTCGGTGGGGGTCCCTGCCGACGCCGTTTCGGGAGCAGGGCTCGAGTCTGCGGTTAATTCAACGGGGGCGTCGGCGTCAGAGCTGCCGTAGGCGCCGGTGGGCGTGCCAATCAGCTCGGCGGCCCCTGCCTCTCCGAGAAGCTCACGCTCACGGGTCTCCAGGCTCTTCTGCGAGATTTCGTCGGGAATACCTTCCGTGGAGGCCTCGTAGCCTTGCAATTCCGGGAATTCGCTCATTATGCTGTGCAACAGAGTAGTCCAGCCAGTTCGCGACAAACAGGACACACGACAAGGCGGACGAGCCGATCGACCTCCCAAGCCCGCGCGCCCCGAGCCAGTTGACCATGTGACCTCATGGATCCGCATGGATCGGCAACACGCAGAGCTAGAAAGTCCGCTGCTAAACTAGACGTACATCTTAGAAGCAGGATTTTACAGCCTATAACGGTAAAGCAATGTCATTCAACCCGCAGACTCTGCGGGCAAAGCTTGCTGCCTCGACGGAAACCGCCGATTCCATCACGTCCACGGCACATTGGATCCTGTTTTATAAGCGGCACGCACCGGCGGTGGCCCAGCACTGGGCCGAGGCGGTGACCGTCGACGAGAACAAGCTTGCGGAGATCTACATTGCCAATGAGGTAATCCAGCAAAGCAAGATCAAGAAGAAGGCCGAGTTTGTGTCGGCGTTCGCGGCGGTGCTGCCGGCGGCACTCGAGGCCGCATATTCAGGCGCAGACTTGCCGACCCGCGACAGGATAGCGCGCGTAGTTAAAGTGTGGCGCGAACGGCTCGTGTTCTCGCCCGACGAGCAGAAACTGATCGAGGGTGCTCTCAGCTCGCACGCAGGCACGCCCGCGGTCCATGTTGACCTGCGACCGCTGGCCAAAGCGTATGCGGATCTGCACGCCGCCGTGAAATCGGGCAACCCCAATGCCGAGCAGCTTGCAGAAGAGGTGCAGGCGAGCCTGAGTGGCCTGTCCACTAGAGTATCGGAGCTAATGGCGAATCTGCCCGCCGCGATCGAGGCGCCGGAGGTCGAACCGCTTTCGCCAGCCGGCCAAAATGAACAGACGCCCGAGCCAGACGCCGCGCCCGCTAGCGATAATGACGAACCACAAGCATACACGGCTAAGGACGCGCAGGCCAGTGTGGCAGCAGCTGCCACCAATTTCACCGATGACAACGATGGCGAGGTCGGGTATGCCGACAGTGATTCCGGCGAGGACGAGCGGCAGAGCACCGAGGGCCCGCCAGAAAAAAAGGCACGCGTTGAGGTTGATCCCCAGCTGTCGTCGTTTCTCGCCACGCTGTCGAAAGGCGGAATGTAACCTTCTTCAACCGTTTCCAGCTGTCTCCAGTTGTGCCAGTATTGTCAATATTTCTGTAATATGTATATATATAACTTAGTGCGTTAAGCTATAGCTTTGCGCCAAGAGCCACGATGCCGAGCACGCCTGCGGCAGCCGCCCACGTCAGAGTCCTGCTCCGTTGCGTTGGTGCGTTGACAGCGCCGGTCCCTGGGCGGTGCTTGGTAGCGGGAGATGCCCGTGCAGCAGACGGGTGCTGCGGCGACGAGTGCCCCAACTCCTGGTGCTTCGAATTGTAATGACCAAGATCGATGCCGATATCAAGCGACGGATCCTCCACAACAACGTCCTGGATGTTGCCAAAGAAGTCGGTGATGCGGACCTCATCGAGCGGGTGATTGAACAGGTCGGCGCGAATGCCCGGGTGCGACGAGATCTCCTCGACATCGTAGCTGGCAAACAGGTCGGCCAGCGTAAGCTCCGAGTTCTTATCAACCTGCTCGAGGAACTTGAGGTTCAGGCTCGTGAACCGGTCGATTAGCGCAACGCCTATCTCTTCGTCCGTTGAGTTCGCGTACGATGACTCGTCGAGCCGCGATGACCCCACAGCGATCATATTCGGTGAAAAACACTTCGAATACATCGTGTTTGCCTCGCACGTATCGATCATGAACAAAAGCTCATTGTAACGCCGCTTTTCGTACATCTGGCCGAACGCCTCGGCAATATCGACAGCCGCAATGTGCTCAGCGTCTTGGAACTTCAAAAAGTCGTTGCCGCCATGGCCCGTGAGGTACACCAGCACGTTCGAGCGGTCGTCCGTCATCAGCCGCTTCGACCGCGGCACATCCTCGTCCCATCGGTCCGTAAGCAGCCGTACAAGGTTCTCTACCGTCACTTCATACCCACGGTAGTCGACTTCGATGTTGTTGCCGTAAAGATCAAGCTCGTGCTCGTGATAGTTGAACACCGATCCTACAAACGGGTTACGCGGGTTGCAGCTCACGTCGTCCGAAAGCATCACTATTATCTGATCGTCGGGGATTCCCAGGCGCTTTACCGTCCGATAGAAGCTCAGCACATTCGCCATGTGTCGGTAGTTGAACCAAAATCGCGACGTTGATACGAGAACCGCCCAATTGTTGGTGTGCCGTTGCTTGCGCGGCTTCTTGTCGCCCTCATCACCAAGCTCATTTGCGGTGGCAAACGCCAGGAGCGCCCAGAGCAGTACGTAAATAGCTCTCATGATTGCCCCTGCTACCAAACACGTTCAGCACTGACGACAACAGCTAAGCACTTGGGTGGTTAGGGCAGGTTCGCGACGGGCTTGACAAAACGCCGGTCGGAAGCCCTCGTGGCCAGAATAATTTAACGAAGGTATGTGATTCTTTAATAAGTGTAATACTACAATCCGCAGCCTCAATTAGTATCGCAATCAGCGACTGACACACACGAGTCATGCCGAGCTCTTGCGGATCTTGTCGAGCAGGACACCCATCTGCGAGCCCAACTTTGGCTGTCCTTTCGCACTCCGCTTCATCATAGTGTGCTTTTTCGTGTCTCTCCGATTGCGTGCACGCTCAATGCTCGCCTCGCGCTCCTTCTTCTGGTGATACTCCTCTGCTCGCCGCCTCCGCGCCAGCTGTCGGCCTGTAAGTTTTGGCTCCGTCTCTCCGGATGCTGATTCCCGCTTCTCGCCGCCCTTTCCAGGTCGGCCGCGGTTGGCCTGACGCTTAGGCGCCTCTTCTTCGTTCTCGCTATCGCTGACCGCATCAAGATCGATTTCCTCGCCGTCGTTTATTTGCTTGGCCTTGTCATCCTGATTCTTGCCCTTCTTCGGGTCCTCTCCAATCATCTTGAAGTAGGCGCGCCGGATACGCGCCCGGCGGTGCAGACTTTGCTTGATCTCGCGCGCTAAATAGGTTAGTTTCTGTCTTGATGAGAGCCAATCGTATCATACGTGTAACACGAGCGGTGGTACTTACTTTTTCGCTCATATGTTCCCATTTGCCGATGTAATTGAGCTGGTTGGTCCTCAAAAGCTCCTTAGGTTCTTTAGCCCGATTTTATTTACTTGCTAGCGGGTTTTTTCTACTTGGTGCGATCACACGATATTGATAGTGTCGCTCGTCGGTACCCGTCGTGGCACACCGGTCGTGGGAGGGACGATGTGAAGGATAGAGGGCTAGGTCTCGAGCTCGGTCTACAGGAACCTGAAAAATAGCAGAGCACCTTATTCGACGGATCTGTTCGACGGAGAGGCTGCTTAGGACTGCATGAACGACCTTCGATGCTGCATAGGTTGTTATGGAGGCCAGTATTAAAATCCTTTCGACCGCCAATACGCAAGCTTTCAGCTGTCACGCTAGAGCTCCAATCGCAGATCCATAATGACGATGTTGGCAAGCTCTCCGAAATTTGGCAGTCTGCCCTGAGCCTCGACCGTCAATCCGCCCTCGAGCTGCGCTACGATGTGTATCAAAGAATGCGGCTCGCCAATTTCGAGACCGACGCAGAGTGGTCGCTTGCGATCCTCAGTGTGATCCCAAAGCAGAAGCTGCGTTTGGCCGACTACCAATACGTTGTCGAGCTTCTGCTCCACACAAAACGCTGGAGGGACCTCTACAAGACCCTTACAGATCTCGCCCCCCTCCAGCCAACGCTATGGGAGCCATTATTTCTCTGGTTACTGGCGCACGCCGACGAGGGATTGACAGCCCATTTTACCCTTGAAGCATTAGCTGTTTCCTGCATCGGCATAGGCCTTGAGCTGGACGAGCTCGCGGTCGAGCCTGACAGCCCTGTGTTCGAGATGCTCAGCCAGATGGCAACCCGGTTCGGCTCCGAACAAATCCTCGAGGCTCTGACCCGCTTGGCTAAAGATAATATGGTCATGGCTGCCTCGATGGGCTCGTCTCTTTTGGCCTTGAAATGTGATCGCGCAATGCATAATGCCGAGATCCCGGGCCCGCAGTCCCAAGAAGGCGCACCCCTCACAAACGATCTGCCAACCCAGCTGTGGCTGTGGAAAACCCAGCGTAAGGTTGCGTCGACCAATGATTTGCGGATGTACATGCTCTATCTAGTGTACAAGCGGCGCGCTGCGGATGCTCTGAAGGTGTACGACGAACACCCAAAGCTGCGCGATCCGAAACAAAGCGATGCTGTGCTCATTGCTGCAGCTGCAGACTCAGACTTCAGCAGGCTACAGCGAACGTTTGAGCAAACCGAGCGGGAGCCATCGATCGTTGCGAAAATGGGCAGCCGCCGCTACGCAACTGTTCTGCGAGCTTTAGGCTACCTTGGAAACGCTGGCGTATTAGATGAGGTATACCAGCGATTGCTAAAGAAGACCCCGGATCTTTTGTCACGCGGCGTGTTCCACGCCTTGATTCAGAGCCACGGACTGCGAGGCGACCTAGTTCGCGCCCGGGCATTTTATGACTCTATGCTCCAACGAGGTATTTTCCCCAACCGCACCACATTCAAACTTGTGCTTGGGGCATATAAGGACGCGAAAGATCTGCGAGGGGCACTGCAGTTTGTTGGTGATGAGATGATTGCCAAACACCAGCTCGGCCTGAAAAACCCCGAGCTTACGGTGCTGCTCGCCCTCTGCGCATTGCGGCATGACATCAAGAGCGCTGAGTACGTATGGGAATGGGGAACAAGCATTTGTGCCCCAGATCAGACAAGTTGGCATGCTCGCATGCAGTGCTACGCTCAGGTCAATGCCCTCGACACGCTCTGGAGTATGTTCGAGGAATACAAGACATTATTTACGCCCGCTATTGAGTCGGTGACGGTGCTCCTGCAAGCCGCAGCGCGCTTTGATGCACCAGAATATGCGTCCAAGGTGTTCAGAGTCAAGCAGGAGCTCAAGCTCGCTGGAGATGATGCGTGGTATGTCTCTGTAATGCAGTACCACTCACGGGCCAACGACTTGGTACGGTTCGACGAGACTCTGCGTGAGATGCGGTCCAACGGGCTGCGGCTCAATGCTTCCCACTACGCGTTGTACACGGAGGTTCTAGGCAGGACGAAGAATTTCAACCGGGCGAAAAAGTTGCCGGCTCACATGGCGAAGAACCGTGTGCCAATTACGCATGGATTCATCGGCAAGCATTTCCGAATGCTCACGGCCCCGGGCTCGACCATCGAGTCCTCGTCAAGCGCTGAAGAAACGGCGCTGCATCACGTCAAGGAGGGTTACTTCGACCCCCAATCCGCGATGGTACCCCGGGGGACCACCCCTGTAATCAACATCAAGCCGGTTGTGCGCCGTCTCATCAAGCAACGGAACTATCTGTCTGCGAAGCAGCTGCTGGACAGCGTTCGCTCAACTAGGGGCTCGGTGCGGCCCAACGACTCATACCAGCTCTGGGCGTTGTACATTGAGCTCGCCCACTCTACCCACACATACAGCACAGTTGACAAGCTTTGGGTCCAGTTTATGCGCGATCTGACCAAGGTCTTTGTGCTGGAGCAAGGCGCTTCAGCGCCGGGTCAACGACCTGTATATAAGCTCGCCGCGCGACACCGGCACACCTTCTGGAAGACGGTAGATGCCAAACTCGATAGCATGGCCTACCTTGGAGACCTTGCGCGGTTTACTGAGTTCCCGCAAGTCATCGAGAAGCAAGGCTTGGAAATGACCTCCAGCAACTGGAATACCTACGTCCAGGGGCTGATTCGTCTGGAGGAGCCGGATCAGGCATTCAAGGCTGCTCAGGCGATCAGCGCGCGCCGGATGCGCATATCACGCCAGACGTGGGGGTCACTGAGCACGGCGGTAGATGTGGTGGATATCGGGGAGTATGGCCTAATTGGTGAGAAAGCTCGCGCGCTTGCTCTCCGAATCTCGAATAGCGAGAAAATCCCCGAAGTCACGGAACCCTGTACATAGCCATTCCGCGCATAGTTACTCTGTACATAGCACAATTTCTACCGTTTAGTTAGCTCAGTTCGGGGGGTGCAGCTGGCGTGGCGTTACCCAAGCCCAAACAAGCTGGCCGCAGCGCATGATGCAGGGCGTTACAATCGAAGTCCCAACAACAGCACTGCGCGAGCGAGGTATATATGACGAGCCATGCAAGAGGTTCTGTCGTTGGTGCGGAAGCCGTTTGAATATGAGGATGCGGACAAGCAAGAGATTGCGCTGAGCACGCTTCCCCTGGCCCAGCTTTTCGATGAGGCCGAGATCGCCGACGGCAGTGAGTACGCGGAGGAGGACCGGATAATTATCAGCCTGCTGAGGTGGTTCAAGCAGTGGTTCAAGTGGGTGAACGAGGCGCCGTGCGAAACATGCGGAGAGGAAAAGACGACACTGATTGGGGTCGCGGAGCCCAGTCACGAGGATCGCCGGTTTGGCGCGAACACGGTTGAGCAGTACCAGTGCCCGAAATGCGCAACAGTGACGCGGTTTCCTCGGTACAATGACCCGATCAAGCTGCTTGAGACGCGGCGGGGCCGGTGCGGCGAGTGGTGCAACGTGATGACGCTGCTGCTGCGGTCGCTGGGCCGCGACGTGCGCTACATCTGGAACTCCGAGGATCATGTGTGGAACGAGGTGTGGTCTGAGACCCAGGACCGGTGGATCCACCTCGACAGCTGTGAAGCTGCGTTCGACAAGCCGCTGACCTACTCCGACGGCTGGGGCAAGAAGATGGCGTATGTGATCGGCTTCAGCACGAGCGGCGCCCGCGACGTGACGGCGCGATATGTGCGGCGCGAGGACGCCGCGCTGCCTCGCTCGCGGTTTCCCGAGCCGGCTCTACACGAGACGCTGAGCATGGCTACTGCGTCGATCCGGAACCGCATGGATCCCGTTGACCAGGTAGTCTGGTTTGAGCGGGACGAGGCGGAGACGCGCGAGCTGCAGAGCGTGGACTATACAAAGCGGGGGGAGGGGCATCTGCCCCGCCAGAGCGGGTCGGCCGGCTGGACACGATCTCGTGGCGAGGCGGGATCGTGAATGTACATTTAGAACCTGAATGGGATGGGTTCGCGTGACGCTGAAAGCATTTAGCAAAATTAGCATTTAAACGTAGCTTGAGCTAGGAAAAACTTGAGAGCAGCGGACATAGCCGAGGATTCAATGCGCAGGCAAGTGCGTGGCCCTACAGAACTGGCTAGTCGATGGTCACTAAACCCGGGAGACCCTTAGTGGGTAAGGGGCCGCGTAGGCCCGCTCGCTGTTGTTATGGCCGACCGGTTGAGCCAGCTGCAAACAAGCCTGGACCAGCTTGTCACGCAGTTCTTCTCGAGCCTGAACTACATAAATAAGCATCACGACCTCTCGATCCCCGAGCGGACGCCGGCATATGTTGCGAAGGCCGAGGACCCTCAGCTCGAGTCTGCACCGCCCGAGGAGTTTGATGCGGCTCTGACCGAGCTGTCGAAGGATATTGTGACCAAAGCGAAGCAGATTGAGGTGCTCATCAACAGCCTTCCCGAACTAGGGAACACGTCGGCGGGGAACCTTGAGGATCTCGAGCAGCAGCTGCAGGCTGCGCGTGCAGAGGATGCGGCCGCGGCGGCCGAACGCGAGGTGCTGCTGCGCCAGTGCGATGACCTAGTAATGAAAGTCACCGAGTATAAACGTGAGCTCGACAAGCAGACGCTGTGATCGGGGCTGTACGCTATATAATGCTATTTATTTTTGCGCGCAGACGGTGGCACTCAATCTCGAGCGCGAGCGCCTTTATGAAATCACGCTGGCTGAGGCGTAGCGACTCCGACGGCCACGCCCCGGTCATGGCTGTCGACGGCTCGGCGACCAGCTCGCCGTTGCGCAGCTGTATTGTTGGCCGGGCGGCTGGGTCGTGGTCCTCCGGGGTCACCGGATACGCAAGCCGCGCTTTGGCAAGATAGAGGAATGCGTCGCTCCACTTGGTGCCTGCATGGGCCTTCAATTGCTGGTACTCGGCGACAGCGTTGAGGTACGCCTCGATTTGGGCGTCCTGAAGCGTGTGCCGAACCATCGCAGTACTAAAGGGCACACACACGCAAACGCGCTCCCGCTGACCTCAACCGCAGGCAACTTCCACAGCGCCGGTGCTTGCCAGAGGGGTTGCTGCATGGGGAAACCGTGGCCAATTAATTAGAATTCAACTAACATAAATACATGAATGCTGGGTGATGATGCTTTGTATAAATAACGCATGTCAGGCGCTCGAGTCGAGCTTGTTGATGGCCTGCACAAAGTCGGACTCCAGCCGCGCGCGGCGGTTTTTGCGGATCTTCCGCTGCTCGCGGATGTGGCTGAGGAAGGCGTCGATGTCGAGCTCGCGGATCGCGGCCTGCTGCGCGAGCTCGCTTTCCAGCCGCCTTGCGCGCTCCTGCAGCTTCTCGCACCGCTGCCGCAGCTTCTGCACGTCGGACTCCTTGCTTGATTGCAGCTCCGCCCACACGCGCACGCTCACGTCGAGGTCCTGCTGCTTCGACTGCCGCTCGAGCATCACGCGCTGCGCCTCATTCGCTAGCTCGGCCACGTCGACGGTGCTGTCCGTGTCGGCCTCCTTAATTGCCTCGATCTCGCTCGTGAGCTGCTCGACCCGTTCTTGGAGGGCAATCACGCGCTTGCGTGCGCGGTCGTCGGCCTTGCGCTTGGCGGCCACTTTGTGGTCCATCGACTCGGTGTCGTGCTTCAGTGCCGCCAGCCGCTTCATGCTCTCGCGGCGATACTTCCGCACCTCGACGCGCTCGTTTGCGAGCAACTCTTTCGCCGACTCGAGCGCGATGTCGTGGATCGGCGTCGCGAGCTTGCGGGGCTTCGGCTCCGACGTCGAGGTCAGCGATGTGCAGAAGTTGAACTCGATCGGCTGCGGCGCCGACAGCCGGGCGTGCACAACCAGCGACTCGTAGATTGTGCCAGGACACAGCCCGTACAGCACGGCCAGCCCCGCGCTGTCGTCGGTGTAGACCTGCGTCCACTCGAGGCCGTTGACAATGAACCGCGCGCTCGACGCCTCAGGAACAAGAAACGCTACCTGGGTATCGCCAACGTAACGCACAGTGGGCCCGTTCCCGGGCCGCACACCGCCCAGATCAGACTGCTTTTTACCGAAGAGCGGGACCTCGCCTAGCACAAACAGCCAGACGCGAGTTACCAGCGCCCACAGCAGCGGCGGGCGCACTTTCACCGACCGTTTGGTTGTCCGCGGCTCGCCGGCGTGGCCCTCGGACTGCGACGTGATTCGCGAGAGCATGAACATGGTTGGCGCGGCAATAAAAATGTGGGTCCACGGCCCCAGTTCGACGTCCCATCCGAGGTTCCGGAGCACCCAGTGTACAAACGCGTTGAACGCAAGGAAGAGCGCGAGCGCATCCAAGCCGGAGTGGGCGCTGATGAGCTCCATCTCCGCTGGCACCAGACGCAGGGACAATCTCTGGCTCTGCTGATGTTCTGAGGTGCTCTCAAGCTGGGTTGGGTAAGCACCCATTATCATCGCTGCGCGGACCTTGACGCGGCACGCGAACCCACAAAATCAACGGAGGTGTGTATGGCGAAGAGAAGCACGAAAACACCAGCAACCTCAAGCGAGACCCCAATTGTGTCTAAAAAAACTCATGGCTGCGTCAAAGTGCCTCCAGTCGAAATGATATCTAGCAATGGCTCCATAACGCGGATAGACGAGCGCGTTTTCGAGGCCCAGCTCGCGGCCGCCATCTCGATGCACGAGCCGGCTGGCCTGGGCGAGCGCTGAACAAGCGCTGAGCGAGGGGCCATCAGTCCTTATGCATTCATTCATCGGATTTATATATCATATACCTGCCTTTTTATCATACGAAGTTCATGCCTCCTCAGCTGCCGCAGACTCTTTCACGACACCGGCGGCCTCATCAGACTCGGCAGCAGCGGTGGCGGACGGCTCGCTGAGGCCGTAGAATGCCGAATACTTCGACTCCTTGATCTCGATCTCCTGCTGCTTGTAATCATCGAATGAGTCCAAGAACAGGTTGCAGTCGAAGTCCATCTCAAAGAACTTAGATTTCTCGCACAGCGACTTCGTCCAGGGCGCGCCGTAGATTAGCGGCGAGAACCAGACGAACCATGCCACGACCGCGGAGAGGAACACCACGGGCACGCCGCGGGCGATCTTCGCCGGCCGGCCGACGCTCAGCACAAGCTCGAACAGCTGGCCAATCATCAGCACGCCGAAGTACAGACTGCCCAGGTAGTGGTGCAAAAACAGTTGCCGAACCATGAAGAACGACGGGAACAGGTGGATCCACCAGCCCAGCAGGTAGTTGCCGAAGTGGTGGTCAAACAGCGCGTACGGCGTGTCGGGCTGCGGCGCGTACGACCCCGAGCCGTACCGCTGCCACCACAGCAGGCGCAGCGCCTTGAACGCAACAAACGCCACGGCGCTGCCTAGCACGAGCCAGTACACCGGAAGGTTGCCGAGCAAATAGACTTGGCGGTTCTTCTCGCCCCACATGTTGATGCCGCGGCGCAGCACCACCCACGACGTGGGCCGCGACTCCCAGTGGTGGGGGTCTGTGAGGTCCTTGTTGACCTCCCACATCACCTTGTTGATGTCGATGAAGTTCTGCCAGAACCCGGGGGCCTTGTAGTCGACGCGCACGGGGTCATCGCCCAGCAGCTCGTTCTCGTTGGACTCGACGTACCACACGGTGTTGTGCTCCTTGCCGCCGCGGATGCACGAGACCTCCTGCTGATCGAACCCCCAGTCCGGCAGCTTCACGTCCTTCGAGTACAGCAGGCAGCCGCTCATCGTGTGCTCGAGTTGGAAGTACGTGCGCAGTGCCTGGACGCGCTGCTTGGCATCGCTGCCGATCGACTTCGACTTCACAATCTTCACGCGGAAGTTGTCGTTCAGGTCGCCCTCAAAGCCCTCGAAGCCGTAGCCGCTGACCTCGTTGATGTAGTCGTGCGACGTCACCGGCGCCCGGTGGTCGTGCGAGTGCAAACGGCGCTCGGTTGCGATGTGCATCAGCCTGATCACGTCGCCGTCCTTCAAAAACACGGGGCCGGTCTCGTTCGACGGGTTCCAGTCGCTGGTGCCGTTCTCGATCCGCCAGATGTTGTTGTCGTCGGCGTGCGGGTACAGCGTGATCTGCTGCTGCTGCGAGCCCTCGGGGTAGGTCTGGACGTGCGAGTGCAGGTACCCGCCGTTCGTGTCGAAGTGGCGCAGCGAGATCCGCGAGCCAAACGCCACGTCGCGCGGAATCTGCGTCGGCAGCTTGTTGTGCTTGAGCAGGACGCTGAACGCGCGCGGCATGAAGTCTGCGCCGTCGCCAATGTTGTCGCAGCAGAAGAAGTGCAGGGCAAACATTCCCGCGTAGAACAGGAACGGCACCGCCAGCAGGAAGAATGCGCGCGCGCTGAAGTGCGTCACAAACCGCCGCGGTCCCACATTGAGGTCGCCCCACACCCACCACAGCTGGTAAACAGTGAGCACGCCGACCCACGCCATCGTGAACAGGCCGACCCACTTCGACGACACAGTTACGCCGATACCAAGGCCAGTGAGAAACAGGTACCGGAACCAGATGCGCTGGAACGGCACCGCGTTCTCGAACCGCTTGAACCCGTACACCGTAAGCGCAACAAAGAACACGAGCGGCGAGTCGAGCAGGATGTACCGCGACTCCGTTGCAAACGTGTTCTCAAACGTCAGGATCAGCGCCGTCGTCGCTGCCGCGTAGGTGCGCACGCCCGACGCGCGCAGCGTCGAGAAGCACAGCGCAATAGTGCCAAGACCCGCCAGCGTCGGCAGCATGCGCATCGTCAAATACGGGACGTGCGGGCGGATGTAGTCCTCGCCAATGTTCTTGAACTCGAAGTCAGACTCGCCGTCGAACCCGCCGATAAATGCCACCACCGCGAACAGCATCTTGGCCAGCGGCGGGTGCACGTCGAAAAAGAACCGCCCAATGATGTACTTCTTCGCGAATCCACCGAAGTGGACCTCGTCAAACACCACCGACGCGGGCCACGACAGCTGCCGCGTGCGCACAAACGTGGCCACGGCCATTACCACGGCCAGCACTTTCCAGTCGCGTTTCGAGAGCGACCGCTCCTGGAAAGCGGTGGCCTCGGGCGCAGTCGAGCGGAAGGGCCGCTTCGCTTTCGCGTCGCCGCTCTTCTCGTGTTGTTTTGACTTGATGTCGGCCATCTCGACACGGTTAGCTCTGCTGCTGAGGTCGGGGCTTGAGGCCACTTTGGCAGTGTCGACTTTAGGCATGGGCTAGGGCCCGCCTGCAACATCCACTAAAAGTCAGCAGTGCGACGCGTCCCTGGTTATGAACCTTGTGTACACGTGTAAACTCACAGAATAAGTGGCTGTATGTCAGGCCAGAGGTAGCCAGAGAGAGTGGTTGAGCTTTGAGCTTTCCAGCGGTTTCTCTATTTAGTAGTTCTACATCCGGTTGTGGTCCTAGCGCCATCACCGCTCTTCGCCCGCTGCGCTTCTCCTTATGCACGTCTTAACCTTAAGGCGGCCACCCATGCATAGCGAGTTCGCGCTGAGTCACTGACGGTATCACGATCCGAGACCGATCTGTCCGATAGTAAAGGAAAGTCGCGGGTGTAGTAGCGGACTGTGCAGAGTGCGAAGCGCCGTAGTATCGATCCGCAAAATGACGGATCTTGCTGGCTACATTAAGAAATTGGTCAAGGACCCCGAGAGCCTCACCCCAGAGGATATCGACCGGGCGATGTCTCTCATTCTCCACTCTAATGACGTTCCCGACGTCCAAGTCGCTGGGTTCCTTGTCGGCTCGCGGGTTGCCGGACGTGACCATAAGCCAGACTTCATCGCAGCTACCGTCGCGAACTTGTCAAAAGAAGCCCACAAAATCCACCCTCTGACCACTTACGAGTATGTTGACATCGTGGGCACCGGCGGCGATGGCCAAAACACGTTCAACGTCTCGACCACATCAGGAATTGTCGCTGCAGGCACGGGGCTTCTCAAAGTCGCTAAGCACGGTGGACCCGCATCGACGTCGGCCTCGGGAGCGTCCGATCTTTTGGCAAGCCTTGGAATCGACCTCTCGAGCGTCAACCCGACCACCGTGCCGCAGCTCCTCGCCACAAACGACTTCGTGTTCATGAGCGGACCCGTGTTCCACCCGATTCTCGCCCGCGTCAAGCCGATAAGAAAGAATCTCGGTGTGCCGACGATATTTAATCTCGTCGGACCCCTGCTTAACCCTGCACCCATAGGGTCCAGGGTGCTTGGCGTCTATACCCCGAGTCTGGGGAAGACCTACGCCGAGGCTGCAGCACGCTTGTTTCCTGGAAAACGGGCTCTGGTTGTGTGTGGTGCTGAGGGCCTTGATGAAATATCTCCCGCGGGCCCCACGCACACGTGGCTCCTCTCTGCAGACGGCTCGATTGCCGAGGCCACGATCTCTCCTGCAGATTTCGGCCTCAAAACCCACCCTCTGTCAGATGTGGCCAGCGGCACCCCCACAGAAAATGCTAAGCTCGTTCACGAACTCGTTAACAACAAGTTGCCCGAGGGCCACCCAATCAGAGACTACGTTTTGCTGAATACAGCCGGCCTGTTAGTGGTCTCAGGGGCGGCCAAAGATTACAAGCACGGCGTAGAGCTCGCCAATAAAAGCATAGAAGAGGGCGGTGCAAAAAGGGCGCTTGACTTATTCGCGAAATCATCTAGTGAGCTGGCTGCTAAATAGACTTCCCACTAGGCGGTCTCTCATACCGTCATCACTCTCCGTAAGCCACTTACTTGTTGTACATTGATTCTACTGAGACGGTCGGCCTCTAGACTTCGGCTCACGATTTGCTTTTCACAGTATCTTAAAATAAGTTAGTTGGAATCAGATCTATAAAAGAAATTCAGTACTTTATGCTAGCGACTTGGAGTCAGCCTCATCGTCGAACATCGGAACGCCGTACTTGGCGCCGAGATCGTTGTGCCTCTTCAAGTACACGCCTAGGCCGTCAATTCTGCGCATGTGAGCGTCAGACAGCTGGATCAGCTCAAGGTTCTCGCTGATGCGCGAAGGCGTGGAAGACTTAGGAAGGATGTTCGTCCCGCGCTGCGCACCCCAAGACAGAACCACCTGGGCCGGAGTCACCCCAATCTCATCGGCGATATCCATGATAACAGGGCACTCGTGCTGCCCCTGGGCGAGAGGGCTATAAGCCTGCACAAGAATCCCCTTGGACTTGCAGTAGTCGAGCAGTCTCTGCTGGGGCAGGTTCGGGTGCATCTCGACCTGGTTCACCGCAGGCGTAACCTTAGCGGTCTCCAGAAGCTCGTCAAGTGCCCGAATGGTCAAGTTGGAGACGCCGATGTTCCGCACCTTCGACTTCGGTAGCTTCTCCATGCGAGCCCACACTTCCGAATACTCCATGTCATAGTCAACAGGCAGTCCTCGGAGCTGCTTGGGGTCTTCAGGGTTGCGCTTGAACGCGACGGGGAGATGGAGAAGCAGAAGATCGAGGTACTCGACACCAAGCTCCTCAAGGATCTCATCAAGAGCCTCCTCGGGGTTGTCGAAGTGGGTGCCCCACACTTTGGACGTGATCCAAAGCTCTTCACGAGGCACTTTGGCCGCGCGAATAGCATCAGCAACCTCCTTATGGTTCTGATATGCTACGGCACAGTCCAGATGACGGTAGCCAGACTCAATTGCGCACTGCACAGAGTCTTTAGCCTCTTTGCCCTGTTGTTTCCAAAGGCCGTAGCCAATGGCGGGGATCTTGTCACCCGTGTTGAGGGTCATGGCTGGGGTAGCCAGCCTTGTGAGCGTGAATGTGGTAGACATTGTTCAGATGTGATAGTAGTAGATAATGATGTGAAGTTGATCGAATTCAGGATATCCTTCGAATGGACGAAATATGGGTCCTTATATATTGAAGGAGTGAGCAGGGTGTGGTAATTTGGGGCGCGGTAATGGTTTGCAGAAGCGCCATCAACGTGATGCAAGCAATTATCGGCCGATACCGAACCCGCGGCCGACGGGTTAGGTGCACTCAACTGCGGTGGAGGCATATCCAAAATACGCAAGATTGCCCAAACGCAAGATGGCGCCCAATCAATAGCAGATTATAGCCTCTATACACTTAATAAGTTATATAAACTACGATTTGCCTCACAAGAGTCAATGCCATTCACTTAATGGATCATAAGCCTATAGCACCAGCAGATCGGTTAGCGCAATGTACGGTAACGGCTGCGGACCCGCATGAGCTAGCGACGGTAAACATAGCATATGACATCATTATTGGAATTTGCTGCATGCGATCGGGAGTTCAACTGGTTCCGATATGCAGCCCTGGCTCGCAGCCCCATTTTTCCGCAAGCGATAGGACCACTCACCCCGTGGCTAGAGGTACTGGCGCTTTTACCCCAGCCCTCCCAACGGTCGCGGTTGCTCTTGATCGGCGAGAAGGCGAGGGTGTGGGGCTAAACAGGCTCACACCAGGTGTATTTGGTCAGTTTTAAATGCGGGGGCCACTCACGAATCAATTGGTAGACCAGGGCCAGCTATCTTCGTCTTGGTGCCATTTCTCGCACTCGAGCCAGCACCCGGGCCGAACGTGACCCCGGGATGTTACTATGACGTGTGGCCCACGAATTTCGACGGAATGGCGCATTACGTTAGAAGGAGTGTCTTACGTTTTACGCCGGGTTGCATATGGGTGCGGTGGGCGATCCAGGGCTCAAGATATCTTGAAGGACCCTAACATCAGCTGAGCCCTGTAGCAATGCTCACACAGCTTCTGATTCGGCTACGATTGTGGAGAGTTGCCACACCCCGAATTATAGATCTACGTTAGTAATACAAACTTGTTTGCTCCGCGCTTTCAATTCTTGAAGCAGAGTTTCCGTGCGATTTATTTGGTCGCGGGCGATGCGCCCAGGCTCCTCAGCTCTCACCAGGGTTGAAATCAGAGGACGCTGACGTACATGGGCAGTCGCCGTTTCTGCAACGGCACGGGTGGTCGATGTCCCAATTTTCCGGCTGATATCGTGGTCATCTGTTTCACGAGAATCGATGCGGCTTTGGATCTTATCGCCTCTCGCGTGACACGTGTGGTGTGGGAACGGGTTTCCGCTGTCACGGAGATCCAATGCTTGAAGCCTGGCGTCAAGAGAGTCGATTGCAGCGAGAATGTTAGAGTACTGGATGGTCTGGCCCAATTCGGTTCGCCTCAGGAGCGCTGACTCCCGCGCAGCACGCAGCAGCTTCATGATCTTGCCTAGTTTTGTCCGAAGTTGATGACGCACATGCAAACTCCGCGGAGGAAGCGGTCGTAATCGGTATGCATCTTCACTGGCCTGGGCGCTGGCCTCAGCCAGTCGTTGGCCCAACGTGATTAGGTCGGCATATGCGTGAGCAGAGTCCTGTGACAGCTCATTTGCGAGCTGAGAAGCTGCAAGCGCACTCCGATGCAGATTCTGAGCGCGGCTTTCGATTTGCGTTTCGAGGGCGTCTCGTAGACCCATCGCGTCGCCCACGTTCCACTTATCGTACTCGGTAAATTCACGTTCCGATTCGCTGGACTGGTGGTACGCCTCGGAATTTTCAAGGACAGTCAGGTTTCGGTCCATGACCTGGAAAAGAAGGTTGGTCTGGGCGTAGACAGCATCCATATCACTTAAAGCAGCTAGATCAATCAATTCCAAAGCTTCAGCCGGTGTGGCGAGCGACTTCAACGGCTTGCCGTCGTCTTGGAGCCAAGTAATAGATTCAATAGTTGCCGCGAGCTCGCGGGATTTCTGTCTGAGTCGGGCTTCTTCATCCGCCCTGGCTTGACGGTCCGCCTCGGCTTTACGGTCTGCTTCACGTCCAGCTTCTGCTTTCCGTTCGATTTCGGCTTTTCGCTCCGCTTCGGCTTTTTGCTCAGCTTCTGCCTTTCGCGCAGCTTCTGCTTTTCGCTCAGCTTCTGCTTTTCGCTCAGCCTCGGCTTTTCGTTCAGCCTCGGCCTTTCGCTCCGCTTCAGCTTTTCGTTCAGCTTCAGCTTTTCGTTCAGCTTCGGGTTTTCGTTCAGCTTCTGCGTTTGGCTCGGCTTCGACTTCTTGTTCCGTTTTACGTTCGGGCTTGCGTTCGGTCTCAGGTTTCTGCTCTTCAGTCTTGCCATCGGTCTTGGCGCCGAATGCGTTTGACGAAGCCGTCGAAGTGCCTCCAAATAGCGGCTTTTCAGGACCCTTCGATAAAGAGAAAGGCGACTGTGTGCGCGCAAATTGGCTGAACGGGCTCGGCGTTGCGGCCGCGTCGTCACCCGTTGAAGACTGGGCGGCCGCGAACTGCCCGAAGCCTTTAAAGGCCGGCGTGGATTGCGGAGCGGACCCAAATGCGGCAGCCTTATTGTCGGGTGCCTTGTCGGCTGCATTATTTTCGACTGCCTTGCTATCAGCGGCCTTGTTAGCGCTTGAGCTCGGGTTACCAAACAAGCTGGTGCTTCCAAAACCTGAGAATGGCGAGGGTGACGGCGAAGCAGATGAAGCGGAGGAGGCCCACGTAGCAGCCCCCGAATTTGCGCCCCACGTTGAGCCGAATTTGGGTGTTCCGGACTTCGACGACTCGAACGCAAAGGTAGGCTTTGCGACGCTTGGTGATGAAGCTGTAGACCCAGGATTACTTTCAGGGTCGTTGCCGGATTGATGGTCTACCGCCTCAGCGCCAGAACCGTCGTCGCTGAGTGAGGTGACGTCGGGGTTCGAGGCACTGTCGCTGATCTTGTCGATCTCGTCGATCTCCTCATCGGCAATGTTTTTGCTCCCGGACTCTGCGCTGGCCTCCGACGCCTTTGGTAGTAATAGTCTCGGCACACTTGAAGCATGTGGAACTTCACGGGCCACGCCGGGTTTGCTAGCCTCGCGGCAAACAACATGCCAACCGAGAATGCGGCCCTCCTGGGTGAGCACAAGCCACAGTGGGAACGCGTAGGTGCCCTCAATGCCCTTCAGCGATGGCACGGGCGTGTCATCACTGAGATCGAGGGCCGCGCCCATCGCCACCACGTCCTCGTCGGATGTGGTGAACGGGAGATTGTCGGTCTCGTTATCCGGTTTCCTCAGGTTTGCCGGGCCCAACAGCACAAGCTCTGTGGCATGCGAGGACACTGCGACGGAGGTGAACGGCACCGCCGGCGAAGGCCAGTGGCGCACGGCGGCCTGGTGCCACATAAAAGGCACATCGTCGTTCGGGATCAGCGGGCTCTCGGCCAGCCGCCACTCGTTTGAGTCGGTTTTCAGGTAGCACACGAGCTCCGCCGGGTCGTCGGCGCTCTCGGCGACCAGAAATAGCCAGCCCGGCGCCAGCGCTGCGAGCGTGCGTACAGTCCCGATCTGCTCGCTGAGGTCGCTGATTCCGAGCTCCGGCTGAGACGGGACGAGCAGGGCATCATTGAGGTCGAGCGCGAATGCCTTGTCGACGGCCGCGTCGGACCCGGGGGCTGGCGAGACATTCCCAGACTCGTTTATCACAACAATCCCGAGGTCGGTGGCAAGTACCACGCCCTGCTTGGACCGGAATACCTTAAGGTCCGATGCTGGCGCGTCGAGCGGGGCCGATACGAAGTCTTGCGTCCAAGTTTGCGTGCTGTATGCGGAGACGCGGCGGTCAGCGCTGTAAACAAACAGCTGCTCCTCGCTTGCTGAGAAGACGAGATGCAGCGGAGAGGCGTGGTCGAGCGTCTTATCGAGGGACACCGTACGGTCCTCACTGAGTGCGCTGCGCAGCTCTGCGAGTTGGCCGACAACAATCGTCGACCGGCCTGCGGCGGCAAACAGGCCCGCGCTCGGGGCGAGCGCAAGCAAATGAACCGGCGACTGCGGGAGCTCGTCGTACGGATCGACCAGCGGGATGCCGAGCTCAGGCCCCACGGCGTTGAAGCCCCAGTCTTCCGTATACTCGGTTGGCAGGACCATGGTCAACAAACGTTCGTGGGCCGGTTAAGGGTTTAAAGTGTAGTGGGCGGTTCTTAGGCTTGGGTGGTTTCGGCGGCGCGTCCACGAGCCAACAAGAAAATAAATAAATAAATCAAGCGTTTAGACAATTGGGGCTCTGGGCTTGAGAGCTAGGCACAGTGATCTTACGGACAGGGCCCACCCACACCTCGGCCACAGCATACCCAAAAGAGGCTACAGCTGTTTGACAGTGCGTTTGAGCTCCTCACTAATGAGCCACACCTGCTCGAGCTGCTCAGCCTGCGCAAGAAACAGCCGGTACTCGGAAATCACATGCTGCAGCCGATCGCGCGCACGCTCCGCGCTGGCGACGACGCCGTCGGGGCCTTGGGCCTCGGTGAGGCTGGCGAGGCTGCGCGCACGCTCGGCGTCGGCAGCGGCCTGGACATTGCTCTCAATCTGCCGAGTGAGGGCGTTGAACTCGGTGGCAAGCCGCTGAATTGCGTCCTCCAACCGGTCCATTCCACCCCAATTCTCCAGGCGGTTTGTGGAGATACTATTAGATGTGTGTAGCGTGTGTAGGTGGGTGGGTCGGGGGTTCCCTAAACCAAATCCAAGTGTGTGGACGGATCCAACCGCTGAGCGCTTTCGCTGTAATATTGCAAGAGTGTCATTCAGAAAGGGGACCATGAGCTTGCTCGGACGCCGGCCGCCTACGGGCGCGCATCTGTCTCCCAATCAACGGCGACTCGTGCGCTGGGCCTCTGTGCACTGGAAGCCGTGGAACAGCGAGACGCTCGAGCTCGCGAAGCAGCAGAATAAGCCGATCTTTCTGTCCAGCGGCCACCATTCGTGCCATCTGTGCCATCTCATGAACACCGAGAGCTTTGGGAACAAGGCCGTGGCGCAGGTGCTGAACACGAGCTTTGTGCCGGTGCGCATCGACAAGGAGCGCGACGCCGGGCTCGATGCCGCAATGATGCTGAATCTGCAGGCGCAGACTGAGGGCCGCGGCGGCTGGCCGCTGAACGCGTTTCTGACCCCGACGGCGGCCAAGCCGTTTGTCGCCGGCAACTACTGGCCGCGCGGCGACTTTGCGCTCATTCTCGACAGCGTGTCGCGCGAGTGGCGGGGCAAGCAGGCGCTCTGCGAGGAGTACGCCGACCGCCGCGCCGCCGCCGTCGCTAAGGGCATGCACATGGAACCTTACGGCGAGCCCATCGACGTCGAGCGCGTGCTGCAGAGCGCCGCCGAGGAGTACGTCGACATGGGCCGCAGCGGGCCGCGGTTTGCCATGGGGTACTCGCTGGCGCTGCTGGGCAGCGGCGATACCGTGCGCGCGACGCTCAGCGCAATTGCGCGCAGCGGCACGGTCGACCAGCTCGAGGGCGGCGTGCACAAGTATGCTGTGAGCGCGGACTGGCACCTGCCGTACTTCGAGAAGACGCTGAGCGGGCAGGCGACGCTGCTGCTGGCGTGCGCCAAAGCGCTCGAAGACCCCGAGGATGTTGATCCCGAGATCCGCGAGATGGCGCTCGGCCTTGTGCGCTGCATCCGGCAGCTCAACGGACACAGCTCGATCGACGGCGACGACCCCATCACCGGCGCCGAGGGCGGGTGCTATCTTTGGACAGCCGACCAATTCCACCGCTCGCTGCAGCAGGGCCGCATGGGCCTGATTGAGCGCGACATGGCGCAGATGTTCTGGGGCGTGAACGACAACGGCAACATCAACCGCGAGCTCGATTCCCGCGGCGAGCTGTTCGGCAAGAACGTGCTGAGCCAGTATAACTCGGTGGACAAGGTCGCCGAGGCGTTCGGGCAGCCCGCGGCGAACGTCGAGAAGGTGGTTCGTGAGTCGAAGCGCCTGCTCCGCGAGTTCCGCGCCAAAACAATGCCGCCGCATCGCACGGACCCGAACGTGGTTGTTGCCTGGAACGGCCTGGCCATCTCGGCGCTCGCTAAGGCGGCCACAGCGCTGCCGGAGATCCACGACTCCGCGCTCGAGATGGCCCGCGACACCGCGTTCCGCCTCCAAGACACGTTCAAGCTCGGCGCGCTGAGTCGCACGCCGGCGCAGGACGCCGACGCGTGCTGCGACGACTATGCGTTTCTCATCCAGGGCCTGCTCGACCTCTATGCCGTCGAGCGCAACCCGGAGTGGCTCCGGTGGGCGGCCGCACTGCAGACCCACCAGATCGAGCTGTTTGCCGACCGCAAAAACGGCGGATTTTTTTACACCGTCGATGACCCGACGTACTATATCCGACCAAAGTACGGCTACGACAGCTCGGAGCCCAGCTACAATGGGGTGTCCGCGGCTAACCTCATCAAGCTTGCAAACCTCACGGGCGTGACCGAGCTACGCGACCTGAGCCGGCGCACCATCGACTGCTACCGGCAGGGCCTGGTGCTGCAGCCGCTCGGGTTTCTCAGCACCCTCAACGCGCTGAGGGCCCTGAACACTTAGCAGAGCCGTCACCCCCATGATTCACCCCCATGATTCACCCCCATGATTCGCGATCGTGCTCTAAGTCGTGTTGTAAATACAATAAATAGAAGTACATTGTCCTGCATCCAGCTAATCCTCATCGGAGTCAAAGTCGAGGCTGATCTTCGGCTTCGGCCTCGGCTTCGGCGCGGCCTGCGCACCACCAGCACCGCGCGGGTTGTCGCCGGAAGAATTAGTGCCGCTAAGCCCAGCAGCGGGGGGCACCGCAGACGCTTCAGACGCTACAGACGCTATGGACGCCGCAACCGGCTCGTCTGTATGGGCCTCCACCTCCATTTGCGCCGGCAGCGATTCCTCCTGGATCGTCAGCGTCGCCAGCATGCCGCGCCGCAGCTGGTCCTCGGCGGGCCACGGCAGGATCCCGATCTCTGCCGAGCCCGGAAGCTGTTTTGTGAATCGCGTGATCTTTGACGCGTACTCCAGCAGGTCCTGGCTGCTCACGGCGGTGGTTTTTTTCGACGCGGCTGGGCCTGCGCTCTCCAGCTCTTCGCGGAACTGAGCCACCTCGATCAAAATACTGTTCACCTTCGAGTCAAGCGCCATTCCCTCGGCCTTGAGCTCTTCAATGCGCCTGCATGCCTCGTAGTGCCGCCGCAGCTCAGCGACCTGGGTGACCAGTTCGCGGTCGAGCCGCTCGAACTTCGCGGGGTAATCCGAGATCGGCTCAAAATGCGAGATCGACGACACAAACTCGCTGAACTGCGACTCGAGCCGGTCGAGAAACGCGTCCATCCTGAGCGCGGAACGCGAGTCTCTTCTCTCTCTCTACCTACAACCGCTGTTGAGGTCCCAGTTTCGTCAATCACATGCGTGCGACCCCGCGGCCACGCGATAGCTCTAGTGGGCTGGGAGCAGATGGGCCAGGCCGCGCTCCCTGCCCACGCACCTCATCACCCGGAGTCGTTAACAGCCGCGCTTAACCTAAGGCTTTGTTGCGGAGCTGGCCAGATCTCGAGCCTACGACCGAGGAGCGGGTGAAAGCAAGTCCTCGACGCCGTTGACCATTATAAACGATTGTGCTTAGCGCTAAAAGGACCGTTCTGACTTTGTGGCGCAAGCTACAGTATGGTGAAATAGGGTCTGACGTTGCATCTTTAGTGAGTCGATTTTCTCGTCGAATGCCAGATAATATTCCATTGATGACTCTTTCTAATGATGCTGCCGAGTCCAGACCTTTAGCGGGAGCCACGCCCTCTGCGGCGGCTGCTGCCACCACTGCCAATGCGCTGGAACCGCGGGTTGTTTCTCCGGAAACCCCGCACCAGCGCGGCTACCACTTCTCCTCAAATGCGATATCCAACGCAAAATACAACTTCGCCACGTTTGTCCCGGTGATCCTCTACGAGCAGTTCAAGTTTTTCTTAAACCTCTACTTCCTGCTGGTCGCGCTTTCGCAGGCGTGGCCGCCGCTACGCATCGGCTATCTCTCCAGCTACATTGTTCCGCTGGCGTTTGTGCTCTCGGTAACCATGGGTAAAGAAGCCTGGGACGATGTGCTGCGCCGTCGCCGGGACGCCGAGGCAAATAGCGAGGAGTATGAGCTCGCGCTGAGCGGCCAAATGCGCCAATCGCGCGACCTCCGCGTCGGCGACGTTCTCCAGCTGTACACTAACCAACGCGTACCGGCAGACGTGGTGATCTTGCGCACGAGCGAGCCGAACGGCGAGACCTTCATTCGCACCGATCAGCTAGATGGTGAGACCGACTGGAAGCTGCGCTCGGCCTGCCAGTTGACGCAAACTATGTCGCGCTCAACCCCCTACGAGGACATCACAATCAATTGCAGCCCACCAGAGAAGTCGATCCATCAGTTTCAGGGCGCCCTTGCCGTCGACAACAACGAGGCCCCGCTCAGCATAGACAACACCATGTGGGCTAACACCGTGGTGGCCGCAGGGAGCGTCGAAGGCATTGTTGTGTACACTGGTCGCGACACTCGGATGGCGCTGAACACCAACTCGTCGCGCACAAAGGTGTCGCTGCTCGAAATTGAGGTCAACAACATCTCTAAAATTTTGTGTGCGTGCGTGCTGCTGCTCAGCATTATTCTGGTGGCGCTCCAGGGATTTGGCGATGCGTGGTACCTCCAGATCATGCGCTTCCTCATCCTGTTCTCAACGATCATCCCTGTGTCGCTGCGCGTAAACCTCGACATGGCCAAGTCGGTGTATGCCCACCAGATTGAGCACGACCTCACCATTCCCGAAACTGTCGTGCGCACGTCGACTATTCCCGAGGACCTTGGTCGTATCGACTATCTGCTCACCGACAAAACCGGCACAATCACCCAGAATGACATGGACCTCCGCAAGATCCACATTGGGCCGATTGCGTTCAATCAGGAGTCGATGGACGAGGTTGCAAACTATATTGCCGAGCATGGCGTTAATGAGAAACAGTCGCGCCGCGAGATCGCCTCAAAGGTGTGGAACTTGGCTCACTGTTTATCGCTTTGCCACTCTGTCACCCCCACCGAGGACGAGGACTCGCAGGGTAACGTCACCACCGCCTACCAAGCGGTGAGTCCAGACGAGATTGCCATCGTCACCTGGACGGCACAGGTCGGCCTCGAACTCATGAAACGCGACCGCAAGTCGATGGTCGTTAAGCATACCGCCACCAAGGCAGTCCTCAAGTACAAAGTGCTGTACATGTTTCCCTTCAACTCAGACTCAAAGCGCATGGGCATTGTCGTCCAGAGTGCCGACGATCCAGAAGAGATTTGGTTCTTCGTCAAGGGCGCCGACACCGTCGTCAGTCCCTTGGTTCAGAAAAACGACTGGCTCGATGAAGAGGTTGGTAACATGGCCCGCGAGGGTCTAAGAACCCTGGTGGTGGGCCGCAAGTTTTTGACTGCTGCCGCTCTCGAAGCGTTCGCGTCTGAATATGCCGATGCCTCTCTCATCATCACGAGCGAGCGAGACTCTAAAATGGCGGCTGTGGTCGCAAAGCACCTCGAACACAATCTTGAGCTGCTCGGTGTTACCGGCGTTGAAGACAAGCTGCAGCCGGAAATTAAGCCAAGCCTTGAACTCTTGCGCAATGCCGGAATTCGGATCTGGATGCTCACCGGTGATAAAGTAGAGACCGCCAAGTGCGTTGCTCTGTCCAGCCGGCTCGTGAGCCGAGGCCAGTACATCCACCAGATTACTCAACTCGATACGCAGCATATTGCATCCCAGCATCTCGACCAGATGTCTTCGATGGGTAACGACACTTGTCTTCTGATCGACGGCCAGAGTCTTCACTTCTATCAGCAGTATATGCCGCAGGAGTTCGGCGATGTGGCAATAAAGCTGTCTGTGGTGATCGCTTGTCGTTGCACACCACAGCAGAAAGCCGATCTGACGGTTTTAGTCAAGGAACTCACCGGGCGCCGCGTTGCCGCGATCGGCGATGGCGGCAACGATGTTTCCATGATTCAGGCAGCCGATATTGGCGTCGGCATTGTTGGCAAGGAAGGCCGGCAGGCGTCTTTGGCCGCGGACTTCTCCGTCACTCGGTTTTTTCATTTAACAAAGCTTTTGCTATGGCACGGTCGAAACTCTTACAAGCGCAGCGCGAAGCTAGCGCAAGTAATCATCCATCGCGGACTCATCATATCCGTTTGTCAAGCAGTGTATTCTATCAGCTCGGGTTACGCTCCCATTGCGTTGTACCAGGGCTGGCTCATGGTTGGCTACGCCACCGTGTATACAATGGCACCGGTCTTTTCCCTGGTCACTGACCACGATATTGACGAGCATCTAACCCGAATGTACCCTGAGCTCTATGCCGAACTCAAGGATGGCCGATCGCTCTCATACCGCTCGTTTTTTGCTTGGGTGGCCGTCTCCCTTTATCAAGGTATCCTTATTCAGGGAGTCTCGCAGCTTCTGTTGGGAAAAGACTCGCTTAAGGTGGAGACATTCAAGAAGCTGGTAATGATCAGCTTCAGCTCGCTGATTTTCACGGAGCTTCTAATGGTCGCCATCGAGATTATGACTTGGAACAGGTACATGGTTGCGTCAGAGATTCTCACCCTCGCGTGCTATCTAGGAAGTGTCCCTTTCCTCCAAGACTACTTTGATTTGGCAGCACTGAGCTATCCGTTGTCGTACGGCATCGTAGCTGTAATCGTTGTTGCTGCCGTCTCGCTACCCTGGGTTGCCAAGGTCGTGAACCGGAGACTAAAGCCTCCCAGTTATGCCAAAGTGCAAGTATGACTTTCATTTTGATAGATACGTTGCGTGGAAGTATTATTTAGCGAGAACAGTCTTGTAAAATAATGATCTAGTTGTTATCACGTTGATCAATGAGCCGCGTCCGCTCAACCAAAAAATCTATAGAGTGCCAAAATGCGACAAGCAAATTTTATATGTGTGGTTGATGCGCTCACTAGCCATTCTCGAATGGCTTCGGCTTTCGTCGCTGGAAGTCATTTGTATGTGCAAACCGCACACGGGGCGACATCCCAAGAGATAATGGCGTGACCGGCACGGATCCACTCTGGAAGGGAAATGTGCTCGCTCTGTGGGGAATGTTGACGGGGGTTCCCTGGCTACTTTGACGAAGCTGGTTCTCAGTGAGCTCTGCTTCTTCTAGGTCATCGTAAGGCAGGTTGAGATCCTTGAATGCGCGGCACCGCGAGATGTTAGCAGTGTGCTCGTTCTCTACTCGGAACGTGATCCATAGAACGCGGCGGACGGCCTCGATAAGAGCCACTATGTAGCTGATTTTGGCTCCTTGCTCTTTTTGATTCCAGACTGCCGCATATAAGACCCAGTTCTGGCGCATTACTGGATCAACGACCATAACAAACCAGTACGTCCATCTTGGAAAGACGAGGGTTTTACGCAATCCAAAGGGAGACAGAGAGAAGTCCATGAACACGTCCCACAACGCGGTGTACAGCCCATTGATCAGGGCGAAGGTGATAAACATGGCCTTCAGGCCACCGTTGTCTGGGGAAATTCGGGCCAAGCTCAGCGACATGTAGTAGAGGATAGTAAAGCTGTACTTTCCTGCATTTAGGAGGTGAGGAAACCAGTCGAGGGTATCAGCAAAACGGCGAAGGCACTGCAGGAATCGCCATATTCCCGGTAAGCAGTTCAAGAATCCCAAAACGCGCGAATGCGAACTGGTGCATCGCTGGGCATGGACGGCTCCCGCGCCGCTCCACCAGTGGTCTGTAGAGTACACACAGAAAAACAGCTCCATAGTTGACAAGGGGTTTGTCAAGCTACACATGATGTCGCCCATCAGTAGGTCTCTGAACTCGACGGGGTAGAGACCCGAGAAGATGAGGCGCCAGACGGAGTGAAGGAGCCATTTTCTCGAGTTCCAAAAATGGCCGTACGGAATGATCGTACAAAAAGTTGCGATGCCGAGGAAAAGGCACGGGTAGAACAGGTGGAAGTGCTGGTTTGTGTTAAAGGTGAGCCAACCGAAAAGTGCGAGTCCAAATACCAGCAGCGACGGAAGCACTGGGTACTCGCGGTAGTCTAGCATAGTCGAGCGATTGAACTCGATGATGAACGGGTAGTTGATGCGGTATTTCTTCCAGATGGCGAGGTTAACGCCGAAACCGATAAAAAAGCCCGCAACAATGAGAAAGTTCCCCCACACCTGGAGCAAAAAGGTTATTTGCCAGGGGGCACCCGGGCGGTCCCGCAGCGCCTTGTACAGTGCTAGTATGATCAGAGGTAATGCCAAACCAAGGAATATGCCTGTACAGAGCACCTCGAGCGTATGCGGGTCCTCGCTCAAAAGGCTCGAAACGGTGAGCTCTTCCATCGCGAGTTTGTGGTTCCCTCTGGTGAACGTGTTTGCAAAGATCATCTCGGTTCTGTGGATCAAATCGTCCAGCGTGGTGCTCTTGTAAACTCGCATGGTCTTCAGCTCCTCTAGGTACTTGTCGAGGGTGTGAAAGCCGAGCTGCTTGTCGAACTTCTTAACGATTTTGCGGACGGCAGTCTCGTTGAGATTGCGGAACGTCTTGAGCTGCTGCAGGAACTGATAGTAGTCGATCATTGCCGCGCGCAGCATGGTCTTGGCCTGGTAGTAGCCCACATGGTCGTCGTTATTGGCGAAGTCTCGGATGTGGGCTGTGCGCACCGACCGCGCCGGCTGTTCTGCTGGCCTGCCCCGCATGATTGCTGGAAGCGACGGAAGGTCGATCCGCTGCAGAAACGAGCCGGCGTGAGGGCCCAGCCGCGACTTCTCTTTGTTGTGCAAGGCCTTGTGCTCCATGAAGTGCCGGATTTGGGCCTCCAGCATCCGCATCTTGATCAGCGCCTCGTCCTCCTTTTCCGTATAGAATGCGTTTACCTTAGCGACCTCACGGTTGAGCCATGCGAAGAATGCAGCGCGCTGCGAGTCAAACTGGCCGTCGGGGTGCACATTCTGCATAGAGATGCTCCCCGACGGCGTTTCGCGCGGCGTGTCGAGGTGTGGCGTTCGATACAATCTGACTGGCGAGATCAGCGGGGACGTTTCTGTTACGGGGGTGGCCGTCGGCGCGCGCTGGGATAGTTGGGAGGTGCCTGCGTGGTTGCTGTAGGGCGATTGAGGGATCGCGGGCGGCGGCAAGTCCCAATTCGAGCGGCGGCCGGTATCTGATCCTGGCTTTATGCCGTCACCGCCAGACTTGTAGAGCTTGTTGATCAGCTTCTTTCCCCGTTGGTAGTCGACGTAGCGACTGCGCCACTCGGGCACCGAGCCATTTTCAATGGTCTGCGCGAAGTGCATGACCCCTTAGGCTGTGCTCGGCACCGTGGGCTGTGTTCTGTGGGCGGGCAGCGCTCCACCACTGACTGGTCGATTTACCATGCGCCCTTGCCGGCTCGAGGCGGCGATAGCACGTGCAAGGCCCCCGCATCACATGCAGTTTGAGCTATTTCCCGCCGCACGGTGAAACATTCAGGCAGCGGCTGCGGAAGCGTGACGTCGACCTCTCCGCCGCGGGCACAGGAGGAGCTGTTCACACGCAGCGGTTGATAGGGCTTCATAACGACTAAAGATGTGAATTTTCGCAGCGCAAGCGCCCTAAGCTTGATAGCACGGGTGGTGTTTAGACCGGCGCGCGTCGAATCCCCCTCCACGCCCTCTCTCCCCTCCGACTCTACGCGTTCAATCAAAACTTATTAGCTTTAGATTCCGTCCGGTTATGTACAAATGTAAGTTGAAAGAGCCTGGCACCCCGCTCGGTAGTGGGCAGGGGGATGAGTTTGAGCCCACCCACCTCAACAATTACGCAAACCTGAGGGCTCAGCTGTATCGCATGATCCCGAATTGTGCACTTTAAAGAAATACTGCGCTAATTGGCGCTGAATGGCGTCGTGGAACCGGCATTGTGCCAAAGGTCGCGCCGACGCGTGGCCATTCGCCGTGATCAACAGACGGAGGGCGAGGGCGCTCTGACTAAGAAGGCTCGCGAATATGGAGCATGGCGGCAGGAAAAAATATTTGTCATTAGGATCCGAGCTTCGACCCCGCCAATACCGCAGATGAGCGTGCTGGAGAAGCTCTCGACCCTGCTCGTACAGGTCCAGAGTGGCGACAATGCGATCCGGATGCCTGCCGAGACCGCCCTCTACACGGACTGGCTCGACGCCGGCGGGGACCGGCCCGCGCAGCTGCTGGTCGGCCTGG